>JAHDVE020007487.1:0-64089 GCA_022606495.2 Halesus radiatus | reverse complement strand
GGAAGGGTGCTTCCAAAACCGGTAGAGTTTTAATAAAATAAAAGTGGTCTACAACAAATTTATGTGTTTTTTACTGTAAATTATGGCGAGCCACAAAGTTAATGCTTTTTACAAATATATAATAATAAGTGTTTATTCCGGTATGTGGGGAGTTAGTGCAGTCCCACACATTCCATATAAAAATATATACATAAAAATTTCAAAAATAAAATAGTATGTGAATGATACATATCACATAAACTTTTTTTTTAAATATTTATTTATTTAAATGGAAAAAAAAAGTTTTTAATTATCTGTGGCATTGTGTGGGGCCAATATCTTTCTCCAGTGTGCGTCGTTGCTGGAGGCTGGACTGAGGTGGACTTCCATGATGAGGATATTCCAGGAGCTGTTTATTCTTTCCCTCATTCCTGCTACCCTGGTTCTTATAAGTACAGCAAACCGGAAAATTGCCCCTCCGTGAACATACTGGAAGCGCTGCAGTATCTGGGGAGGCTAAACATTATGCGGAAGGCGTTATTATATTGGACAGAAAGTCTTTCCATATTGCTATTTTTTGTAGTTTGCCCATAGTTCGCACGTGAACAACGTTGCGCAGAAGGCAAGAAAGAGAATCCTTTTCACGGCGGTACTGCAAAGGCGATATCTTCTGCTGAGCATGTTCGCTTTTACGCTGAGAGCACGACTTTGCCTATCAAAGTCATCATCATCCATTAGATTACTGGTTATTATGTGTCCTAGGTATTTAGTTCCTCCAGTCACCTTTAGGATCACCCTTCAAGGTAACTGGAGGAATAATTAATATCAATAATAATATCATTTCGTTTTGATATTAGTACTTTTCCCATATTTAGTTCAATTTAGCATGTGATGGCACCTTTATGTTAAAAATGACTCAGTGTTAACGCAACCAAATTATCAAGTTATTTCAAATAAAGAATATCATTGTACCTTTCTATGCCTTTCAAATGTCAAATTCATAAAAAACATCGCCTGCCTCAAATCTTCATTGTTTTCTCAAACAAGTCTTTATTAATTATTAACTTACACTAAAGAAATTCAATTCTCGTTAAAACATTAATGTCCACGTTTGTTTCACGTGATTTTAACAACGGTAAGCAAATTACAGAACACTTGTAAAAAGGGTCAAACTAAATACTCTTACAAAGTATTCGGTTTTTGTAAACAAACCAAACCTTTTTACTTTCTTACTTAAATTGACGGATTTACAGATTTAAATCGCTCCCTGCCCCTCTTATTTTGCTTTCTTCCCCTTGCGTGTTAGGACATCTGTATTTATTATTTACTCTGTGGTTAAAATATACATATATGTATATATATTTTAAGTCGATAAAAAATCTTTTTGAAAGGCGCTTCAATCCCTTTGACAAGAATTGTAAGAAAATCACTTCGAATAACGTGAATAAAATCACCAAAATAAACATTTTTTGGCGAGATCAACCTACCAACACGTGTCATGTGTGTTTGCCCAACCAAGTCAAAAGCCCTTCACATTGCCTACTCGACGTGTATTCGTTTGCCAAGCAAATATTGAATATTTGATATTGAACATTAAGTATACACGTGGAATATATATCCAATAACGATGCCGTATCAATTGTTTGGATAGTTAATTAATTAGTTTTTAAAGTTAAATACATTTAATGTAAAATGTAACCAACTTCACAAAGAAGCCAATGTTATACCAGACCTTATTTTAATTCTCGACATCTTTCATTAATTTAACATTGTGCTTAATTAAAAATAATTTATTAAAGGGTTATTAAGATTGTTGGTTTTACGTATAGAACCCTGAAAGAAGGGGAGATATGGCATGGAAGCGTACCGACTATCGCCGAGCTACGAACAAATTGTACGCAGTATCAAAGCGGTGGAGACAATTGACGTTACTTATTTGGTATGTAGTTAGGAACGAAAGCGGGGCACCGCTGTGCATAAATTTGCAGTAGTATGGGTGAACGAAGTTGACGACACTTTTGTGCACGCGGTTTGGTACTAATAGTGGTTTATGACCTATCTCCCCTGTTTCTATGTTTTAACAGATGGATTGAAGAGAAATCTATATGAACAAAGTTTTTTTTTTAAAGAAAGTCAAATATTCCCGGGTTACGAATTACCTGACAATATTTGAAAATCTCCTACTACCATCACAGTAAGCGGAAGATGTTGTTTGTGTCGTAATGGCCTTACTTAGCCAGCCGAGGAATTGAACTCACGACGCCTGGGTGAAACCCAAGCACGATGCCAACTCAGCCACTGACCGGTTTAGTTGAGGTAGTTTCTCAAAGCTAGGCGTGATGCGCAGAGTTTGCGGTTACTTTGAGCTATTGAGCTTAGCGGCCACCTCAGGTCTGGAGCATCTAAGATCTGAAAAAACTCGTAACTCTGTGAACTCTTTATAACATCAGACGTCAGACGGAAATACTGTGCTTGTTCCACCGGTAATTAAATGTATAATACTTCGAAGAACATAAACAAACCTAGATATCGGAGCATGGGCGAGAAATACGCCAAATACTTCATTTTTTTAAATAATTTATCTAATGTTTTACATTTTTTTTAAACCTCCTGTAACAATATTACCTATGCACTAAATTTCGGATTTCATAACATTGAGATATCCTCGAAAAATTGCAAGGCTTCTAGTTTTATTTATATTTAAAGTGAGTTCATTGAACATTTAAAATCCTTGTCAATAATAAATATTATTTTGTGTTCCCTATAAATCTGTTTTTGGACAATCGCCAAAATGTCGCCATGCATTTTGTATGTTTAATTGGCGTTGCATTGTTTTCGTATACTTGTTACGGCACAATATAGACCGCGTGCCTGTGTTTTAATTATTTCTAGTCTTAACTTAAGTTTTATTGCTCAAAAAAATTACACTTGTTCGGTAATTCAGGTGGAATGTTACAGTGGTCGACAACGGCTGCAAGAGGACGAATGGTTTTTCTCTCCCGTCTTGGGTTAAAGATCGACTTTGGAATAGGTACCTTGAAGACCCAGGTTCGCTATTTCATTTACATCTACATCTACATATTACCATCCATATAGCGTCTCCAAAACTGAAAAATGCCCTAAGGGAAACCTCGGTGCCTCGTGTGTGGAGTAAAATCTCTATACATAAAAACGAAAGTTTGTCTGTCTGTTCTCAATTTTCTCAAAAATTACAGTACCGGTTTCGCTGAAAATAGCACAGTTTTTTCTTATTAGTGCCGGGAAGGTTTAGAGAGTAGTTTGAATGAAATCCAATACGTAAAACTGTTGCTATAACGTTTTAAAATTAGTAAGAAAAATATTGAACCCACCATGTTTTATTTAGGTTAGCCCTCTGATATAGGACTGTGTTAAGCCACAGATTGCATATTCAAAAGAAGAAGGCTATTTTGGGTAGATAATTTTAAAAACTGACAACACAAGTAGGTACCTATTTAAGAACCGTTTTATTTAAATATGTTTAAAAAAAATAAAATTTTCAAATGAATATTTCTTTTGTTTAGAGATAATAATAGTCGTCACAAGGCATTACTTTCGCTGTCAAATCAATGATGGCACCCAAACGATAAGCAAGAATTCATAACTTCATAAATTTATTCAAAAAAAAAAATCCCAACAAAGCCGGGTACACATCAATCAGCAAGTATATAAATATTCTAATAGATTTTTAAACATCCTCAGCGTTTTGGTGTGCATTCACTTCTTTATTAGTGCCTTCATAGAAAAAAGAAGTACCACGTAGTAATGGCAGACGCGGTGTCTGAGAAACTCTCAGTCCGATGTACTCTGCACTCAATAGTAATAGTGAAACACCGCACGGTCTTCAATCTCTCTTAGTATTAATCCGCCCTCGACACGTCCGCGTCCTGCCATGTCCCTGCCCCGGACTTGCCTGGCCTGCCTTCCACTGCATGCCTATTGCCTGCACCGTGCCCTGTGTACGTGCCCGTTTGTTTGCAGGTGCGTCTCGTACCTTGCTGAGGCAGACAATCATTTTAATTGTGTTAAACAAATAAAGTTTATTCGTCGCTACAAGATGAATACCTATTCCTTAAGGTTCAATCACACGGGGCGATTTCGTCGCTGCTATTTGAAAGCCAATACACATAGCGATGACTCAATTAGATCTTGTTAAATTCTAGTGAATAAAACGCGCGAATTGGGCTGTCACGTGACCTAGTTGCTAACCGTTCCCAATAATAATAATTGGATTACTTCTATAGCGCCGTTTTCATGAGAAAATCACCTCAAGGGCGCTCGGGAAGGTTGGGAACCCTTGTTTTTAGCTTATTAGCTAAACCAATTTTAAGATAGCTTACTTTTTTTAATTCTGCATAATGTACTGAGAACTCTCGATTTTGTGCAGAAAATGGACAAAGATTTTTTATAACATTGGTACCAGCTTACAGGACCTTAAATTACATTTTTATTTAGAATTTTTTAATTAAATATTTCAGATGCTTACAATAGCGATAAATACTTTTTCTTGAATTTAAGTCTAAATAAAACATTCAGTATTCACACACCCAACGACGATGCAAAAAATAAAGTTACTTATTAATATTAAATAAAGTTACCCTATTGCCGACTCTACTGACAGTAACTTATTTATTAATAGAGATGGTCGGAATGCGGCGAATGCTATTTCCACCATTTCCGCTACGTGTTTTTTACCATGTAGAGTTATATTTTGAAACATAAAATGACCCTCATTCATAAGATTGAAGGGTGAGTTAAAAATGGAGGTTGGTGAAATCCATCACAACTCCGGCCCCAGTAGACATTGGCCCACCGGGAAGCCACCTCTGGCCTACATCTCACGAAGTGCCTTCCCGCACAACCTTCCCCACCCCCTCTCCATCGCCCTTCCCGAGTTCTTGCACTAAGCGCGCGTGAGCCTCGTATTATTAATGGAACAACCTCTGTCTTCTCATAACTCTTTTTATTTTTTATTAAATGCTATCTGAAGTACTCGGGGTTCCCGGGGTTATGAATGGTTTGGAGGAAGGTTTTTGGTGTTGTGTTTTTTCTTTCACAGCATTCGCAGCAACCATCTTTATAAAACTTTTTACAGGCCTAAATTATCGCTTAAAATTAAATAAGTATCCCGTGTTGATATTGTAGTTAAGTTAGGAAAGTTAAGTAATTATGTACTTCTTTTAACTTAATAAATAATTTTTTTTTTTCTTAAACCTTTGATATTTTTAGCAAATTCTCTCGCCGGTCATTCATCATGCACTTCAGGAACATTTTCAAAAATAATTTGGAAAAAATCGCAAACCATATAAAACTTCCGATGAGTGCTTAACAATGATGGACTTTAATAAAAAAGATTTTTGTATCGGTTTGTGACCTGAACTTGAATTCATTATAAGTTTATACCAATCAACTTCTGCCGGGGCGGCACCACGATCTGCTATCCATACCACGTGGCAGAACAGATGTGCTGGCTCAGCACAGCATGATACGGGGTATGGTGCTGCTAAATAACATCTCTCCTGATATCATAAACCTTGAAGGTTTCAAAAAACATCCAAATAATCTAGGTACTAATTCAAGTTATCCTGTATGATTTTGGGTTGAATTATCTTTAATTTTTTTTTGTCACTATGCATGTGTATGCACAATAAAAAATAACAAAAAAATTTTAATATTTGAACACTCTGAACCCACTTAAGAGGAATGGCTGCGCGGCCTGTTTCACACAAAACTTAATTTTGGATTTGAGGCCAAAATACTCGCCTACAGCTAATGGTTTTTTTTTGTTCTTCAAAAAGTGTAGTTAATATCTAGTACGGATTAGAAGTAATTTATTTATTTTTGTTTTGCGTTATGAAATATAGGCCATTAAAGGAAATGAGTTTTTGCGGTTTTAGAGGCACATTTAACAATTATTTGGGGGTTAACGGCGATTTAAAAAAAAAAGTTTACCCCGTTTACTTTGAAAATATAATGAAATATAAAATAAAATAAATATTTACATAAGCATCGTGGTGGACTTTAAATTAAATTAAAAACGACCAATTTACGTTGGAACACAAATTTGCGGTACATAATTTAAAATATTGACCAGAAAAAAAGTTTTTAAATGTTTTGTTTTTATATTTATTTACATAGGAAATATGATATTTAAAAAAATATATGTAATAAATTTCTAAGTTGCCTCTAAAATTATGAAAATAAAAAAAAATCATGGCCTTCATAATTTAAAACAAAAATAAATAAAATACTTTTATCCGTACTAGATATTTACTAAACCTTTAATTTTAAAAAAAAAATGTCATTCAGTTTGGATGGATATTTTGGCCTCAAATCCAAAATTAAGTTATGTTTGAAACAGGCAGCGCACCCGTTCCTCTTAAATGCTTTACAGATTAAAGGGTAAAAAAATATCAAAAAAAATATCTCCGAATATCTACACTGGAATTCAGGTAAATACTTTTCACGAAGCGAAATGTTAGGAAGGTACTTCAGATAGGTATATTTTACGGGTTTTACAAATGAAAAAAAATCACGTTTCCAACATTGGATCAAGTGTTTACTCCGTGCCTGAAGGATACACATTTGTACTTAGGATAAAGTAGAAAAATATTACGTTTATTTGTTCAGTAGAATGTAAGCGGTTTATTTAAATGTTTGTGTTTTTCAAAATTGTTTTTAGCAGGTGTTCAAGCGTTTAGCCTTGGTATGATCACGAAGACGGGAATGAAATGTTTACAATACTTTTACGGTTCAAAACAAATTTTGAATTTTGTTTTATTTTGTGTTCCGTTGGTTTACCTTGCTGATAAAAAAAGATTTGAAACATCGGCATCGTGTATTTTCTGCACCCAGGTTTGAGACAGTTGTCGCAAACGGTTAGAAAATTAAAATCGTTTATCCCACCTGACTTGTTAGGTTAGCGTAGTTTAGGTTTGGTTATAATAAATTTAATTGAGGAAAATAATATTACACGAGTATTACTCGCTCGATCACAATAAATATCAACTACGAAAAATTGATAAATTTCGACATTTTTCGTGATTCTTTACTAACAAACAAAAAAAAGTGAGAAATAAATTAATTTTTAACTACACTTAAATTTTCTTTAAACCTTTATTCAAAATCAATTACAATTCTTGATTTCATAACTTCTCTACACTTCTCCACGCCGTCTTTCCACAAACTTTCTTTCTTTTTATCATTATTATTAACACATTCATTAGTCATTCATTCACTTCCCAGACTAAATTACTTAGACATCGTTTTATATGAATACCGCACAAGAGTCCCAACTGCTCCCAACCGTCTGGAGCCAGTGAAACTATGGCATCCCCAATTGGGGAATGTTTTGAGGCTGAAAGTATTGGGGAGGAGAAAGAGAAGGGAAGAGGAAGGTGGGTAAATACCTGGCTATTCAGATCTAGTCACCAAACACGGCTAAGAGCCATTTCAAGCAACGTTTCAATTCTGAATGGTGGTCTTTCACCAGGGCGATACTGATAGTAATTTCCACTCTGGTGTATTCCATCGTATGGACATACGTAATAGGTACTTTGACAATGTAATTTTTTTTAATTGTTTTTGTGTTTAATTCGTAGGACTCCATTAATTTTTTTTTTGAAATTTTATGTAAATCAAATTTAATAATGTTGTTATTAAGTTCTGCAAGCATTGTAGTTTTTATTATTGTGACAGCTAATTCGGCGTTCAAGGCCATTTTCAAACTGTGGTTAATCGAAATTGCGACGATTTACTAATATGATTTTATTTACTCCCACCCAATTCTAATTTGGACGGTGTTTGACGATAGCCTTCAACTCCGAAACAGCTGTACAATAATAAAAACTTGCAGAACTTAATAATAACATTATTAAATTTGATTTATATTAAATTCCTAGAAAGATATAATTTTTAAAATACCAACCTTATCATTTATGATAAATTGGGCCGAGTATGTCTACATAAATAAAAAAATTAAGTAAATATATTTGTTTGCATAGTATAAAAGGCGCACATCGTTCATATTTTGACGATAACAAACTATGATTTGCCAATATTTTCTTTACGTACATGAGTATTAAGGTTTAAAAAGAATACATACTCAACATTTCTATTTTTCATCCTAGTTCCGTATATTCTACGATAATGGCATTAGATGACATTGATAAAGAATGCACCGTATTTCAGGAAGGTACCGCCAAACTTCTAGGGTGACTAGTTACGATATTCTAAGAATAATATCCCGTTAAAGATTTCAAACAGAGCAATCTCCTACTTTCCAAAAAAAAGATTATGTTTTGCTAAAAAGTTGTCTAAAACTAATATGGTAGTTGCTTTATAATAGATCAATCGTTTATCACGTAATTGATAACAGAAATCTAAACCAACGATGCACAAACCGCGGCCCGCGAACCCATTTGCCCATTGCCCATTCGGCAAAATAAAATATCAAAAAGTTGGCAGTAATTCTGATGAAAATAAGACAAGAACCCAATTATTACGATAGTGGGGGGAATTTTTATATATTTGTAATCTGGTTTTCAGATCTACTTCATTATTTATTGAAAGCCCGTAGCTCTTTTACAAACATAATACATGTCATACAATAATAAGGGTAGAATAGGAGTAGGTACATTAGTTAGTTAACATTAGAAAAATAATTGTTGAGACTTAATTTTACAAAGACGTATCAGATACATACATAACTAATTATTTTTGCTTCGATGTAGGATGGAGAGGTTTGGAATATGTCGGAAAGGTTGGCACGCGCTGTGGTTGTCACAGAGGTAAAGATGGCGGAGTCGAGTAGAACAAAAGGGACACGAATATTTATTGAATTAACCATTTTAGGGCAGTCTATGAAGATATTCATTATTTTATATATTTAATTTCGCCTATGATACTGATATCATCTCAAGTTGGAGTATCGCGACCACTGCTACACGCCGTGTACAGCTCCAAACCACACTAATCGAAGATTATTGTGGAGTATTCAATCAATCCCACTAAAAGTGTTGCGACTGTCTTTACACGAAGAAAGCCTAAACAGGCCCTGAACATAATACTGTTTGGGGAAAGGGTACCATGGGAAAAATGTATTAAATACCTCGGAGTAACCTTAGAATCTAAAATTAACATCGGCAAAACACATCAAGGAAAATTTAAATTCAGCAAATAGGTTAATAGCCGCACTCCTACCCCATGCTAGGTAGAAATAGTCGGTTATCATCAGGCAATAAATTACTCCTTTACAAGACGACCATAAGTTTTACAAACGCTGCACCTATTTGGGGGCACGCAGCTCACACACATATCAATTAACTACAGACCCTGCAAAACAAAGCCATTCGACTAGCGTTGAATGCTCCTAAGTGGATCGGGGTTTCCACTCTGCATAAAGACACAAACATCTATCTGATAAAGAATTTAATAGTTACGCAATCTGAAAAATTCTACCAAGCCGGGCATGAAAATCCTTCCATAAACTCTCTCGCTAAATGTAGCAAGAATGACATCATTAAATACAAAAACCCAAGATAATCCTCCCAAGAGTTAAATCCTGCCCAATGTCGCAGTATAGTTTTTACGTTTCATTTTCTAAAAACACATTAAAATTCCATGTAAAGTATCTCTAGATAGTCCTTTCGTCATACGTTAGAATCAGTAAACTCATGTTTGGGAACTCTGAAAGTAAATCATATTAAAGTCAAATTTGAAACGTATAAGAATAGCATTGCCTAATCGTTCTCCGGGTTTTGTAGTAGATATCATTTTCAGGTTATCTCAACTTATATTAACCGTTTTAGTGATATGCTTATTTTGCAAGTATGTATATAAATTGCTACAGATATTCTGTATTTTTAAATAAAAAAAGTATGGTATTCAATAAAAATGCAATAACTTGGACAAACATCAATCAATTTGAATGATTTTTTTTTTAATTATACAAGTAAAGAATGAAAGTTTTCGCATATTATAGTTCTAATTTTTTACAAAAATACACATTTTCAACTATAAAAAATATTAAAAAATACAAAAATATAAGAGTATTTCACTTCACAATTGTGTTTTTGAATCAGAAGATTCACTTTATATTCACAAGCTTTTATTGCGATATACAATAATGTCACTTTCGTCGTCACTGTCTCCATTTATGGGAACAAATGTCTCGTCGTCCGTAGTGCCGCTGTCATTTGATCCGCAATAGAACTAACTTTCGACATGGTGAAAAATATCGTTTCGCTTTGGGGTGTATTTATTTTAACAGGATAAACAATAAATACAGTTTTTAAAATCACACGCTATAGCGCTTCATCGTAAAACTGTACAGCGCGATGGCGCTGGGCCGCACTCTAACGGTTAAACATGTTACCTAAAAAAAAAACAAGTTACATGTTTAAATATGAGACCACGTAGGAGATGCATATTCTAGCTGCGATCTCACAAGGGGAAACACTGAAGGAGTTTTATTGACTCGATATTATGAAAAGTCCTTTTGCTACGTATTACAAAACCTAAAATTTGCCAGACCTTATTGGAAATGGTATGTTTCTTATCAAAAACGACTCCAAGGTCTTTTGATGAATAGTACTCAAACAATTTTGTTATTATTAATTTAATGTGATGCAGATATTAGACTCTGTGAACGGTAAAAACACGTGTGGAAACTTTTTTAATATTTAGGCATAAACAACATCATTCATTGGTTTTACCTCGGGCCTCGCAATATTTTCGCCTTCGGCGCGACGTTTCATTTGTGCGCGCTTTGATTAATGTATTGAATGGGTTCCATTATATGGGAGTACGCGACCAAATGTTGTTATTTATGTTATTGATTTATTTTATGTTACATATTGTGAATTAATAGATAAAGTTGTTCCCTACTTGCTACGTTATAACAAGTAGTCCATTTCGTTTCGTGGTAATATGAAAAAAGTTATTTTGTGAAAATATTTGTAGAACACCTTACATAATTTGGTATTTAAAAAAAATAATAATTTAAAGATGAATGTAGCTAAAAAAAAATATTATAAAAATAAACATACAGTCAAATATAAAAACAATACAGAAAAAGTAAAAAAAAAAAAAAACAATTTATAATAAACTAGCTGATGTGTACCCGAACTTGCTCGGGATTATTTATTTTTTTTGAATAAAGTTATGAAGTTGAGAATTCTTGCTTGTCGTTTGGGTACCATAATTGATTTGATAGCGAAAGTAATGCCTTGTGACGACTATTACTATCTCTAAACAAATAAACATTCATTTGAAAATTTTATTAAATTAATTAAATAAAAAAAGTTCTTAAGTAGGTACCTAGTTGTGTTTTCCTTATTGAAAAATTCTACCCAAACATCCTTCTTCTATTGAATATGTAATCTGTTGGTAACCAGAGTGGTATATCTATGGGCTAACCTCAATATAACATGATAGGTTCAGATTTCATTCAAACTACTATCTAAACCTTACCGGCACTAATAAAAACAAACTGTGCTATGTAAACCGGTCAAGTAATTTTTGAGAAAATTGAGGACAGACAGGCAGAAAAACATTCATTTTTTTTATATATATAGATTTACGAATAAATTGAATTTAATTTACGCGATCTTGGATATTTTCAGTTGCCGAACAACAAACAAAAACTCTAATTAATGTGTTTTTTTGTTTGATTTTTCTTGTTTTTTTTTAGATGTTTGTTTTTTTTTGTCAGATGATGCCATCGTTCAGATATCCGGGTGCTATGATCAAAATATTTAACGGTTCCCGTTTATTTTTATAAAATACAAAGGGGAATCTTTGTTTATCTTTAATATTTTGAATCAGCCGTCCAAAACTCCAAAATTAATTTATTTGTGTTTTACAAAATATCCCCAAAAAGGTTACGCAACAATTTTTTTTTAAATAAATTACTTTATGCCGACCAAAAATATAATCAGTAACTGCCGTAACAAACGTCTTTATTTTATTTCTAATTATTGATAGATGCCAATAATGAACAGGGGGGAAGCAGCACGAGTGCACTTATATTAGGAGCATTAGACCTAGAACTTACCCTGATTACGCGTTCCATCTACACGTGCGGTAATCCGGTGTCCTATAAGTTAGTCGTTTCATCAGAATCGAACTCAAAGTGAATTCCCTATCAACGTACAGTGCTCGACCCCCGGGCTCACAATTACCAGGTTGAACCAATTAGTAATACAATAATAATTACCCGGATTCCAGGGCATGCAATTTCGCGAGTCGCCGCCAGTCGCAGTCGGCGCTACCGAGCAAATAAATCCCCCTCTGTTGAACATCCGGGAAGTTAATTAAGCCGAGAAACCGACACCCACTTTTCCGAGTGAACTTGTGAAAAGACGCCATTGCCTATTCAAATCTTCCCTTTGACGTTTGAACGTACGGAGGAAATTAGTACAGGTATTTGATGCAGTATGGAGAATATAAATCATAAATAATAATATACAAATTCGCGGAATGAAACAATTTTTACCGGCTTTGAATGTTAATTATTGCATTTGAGCGAGTTTCCTGGTTTTAATTACTTTATTTGGCCACGTGAAAAGAATGTAGAAGATTATTTATGTCATATCTCAGCAGAAATACAGGGTTATCCAAAATAATGGACTCATTTTCCCATGTTCTGCTCTGATATGCGCGGTCGTTCGGGATTTTTCCTTTACAGCGATATCCAGTTTGCTCAAATTAGTGATACCAAAGTGACAAATGCTCTTTCTAGTGGGAGGTTCAATGTTAAAATGGAGACGAAACATACTGCAGTTGCCAACTCAGTTATACAAAACTGACAAACACGGAAAACCTTGTGTTGCATAGTAGCCATTTTATTCACAACTGACGCGAAATGGCTGCTTGGCGGCGCGCAACACTTTAACGTTATAAGTAATGAATAAAAAATGTTTTAATTATTATTTTTATAAACAATAATTATTAATCTAAAACACTCATCCAAATTGAAAAAACCTTCCGAGCAAAGATAAATGTCGCCGGCAGGACTCGAACCCGCACCCTTCTAATGTCCGGTCAGATGTTCTACCGTTGAGCTACGTCGGCTTATCGCAAACCCGCCAAGTTAATCAATATATACTAGTGTTCCATTTAATAATTACTGTTTTTTATTATATTTTCACCTGTAAACAACCAACTTTATTAATATGAGAGAGGCTTGTAACGGCTAAATCCCTCAAATAGATGGCGTCGAGACAAATTATGTCTACATTTTATTATTTTATTTGCTCGGAAGGTTTTTTCAATTTGGATGAGTGTTTTAGATTAATAATTATTGTTTATAAAAATAATAATTGTTACCCTTTGCGCTATGCACAAAAATCTTGTCTTAAGTTTTTAAGAACTTTAGTTTATCAATTAATAAAAAATGTTTTGTTTAAAATGACTTTACGCCTATTAAAGAACAAATAATAACAACATTTTTTACATTAATTACGTTTGTTTTATATGATTATTTTTACATTAATACCCAATTATTTACCTTCTCTCCAAAACTTATTGTTATTTTTGTCTATGTGTATTTTTTTTCAGTATACGTTGAATCCTGATGAAGGAACCATTGGTTCGAAACGATATTTATTTATTAAATAATGATTTGTACAAAATAACTTTTTTTCGTGTTGATTTATAAATTGTTGATGAACTAATTTAAATTACTGCCTTATGTTTTTTTCACGATATAGGTGTATATAATAAGATGTATTTGAGAAATAGACAATGTGTATACACATTCCTAGTTCCTACCTACCTATGGGTCAATTTTTTAGTCACACAGTCGATAGTTAACACTTTATTTTTGAAATATAATGTTCCCACATGGATGTATTAATATTTTTTTTAATATTTTGAAAGTAATTAATAACACCTGTCTTTGTAATTTCCTAGAGTTTCTAAGCGACCCACTATTTTTACCGTACAAAGGGAAGTGAAATAAGTACAAATTTGAAAAACCTTCACTTTTTAGTGCAAAATTTTCTAATTAAATCAGTTCCTACGTTGAAAAAAGGAAGTACGGAAAATGTATTCAAAAGATTAGCAAGGCAGTCAAACGAGTGACGTTCTCTTTGTTTTATTTCCATAATGAGAAAAGCATTATTTCCTTTTAGCAGAATGCGGAAAATTTCCTATCTATTCAGAGAAAATAACGCCGGAATAAAAAAAAAGTGAAGCAAGCTTACTGCGGGCACTCGTATCACCGAGGTACTCTCTCGGGCATGTTAACTCCCTGTGCAGGTAAAAAAGATTTTTATGAACTGCTTTGTTTAAAAGCGGGTCAAAATACATTTAAGTCTTATGTCATTCGACTTAGTTATAATTTATTATAATATTATGTTTATGAGTACGTAATTCCAGTAATACATATTTTTAATAAAAACACTGATTCTAAAAATAAAGATTTGTGTAAAATTATATTTTCTTTATATTACAGCCGTTCTTCCCAACCCTACTGAGCAATTTGAACCGAAATTATGACTCAACATTGTTCAAATGCACAAATTCGCTCTTCCCAACGAAACTCTCGATCAATTTAGGATATCGATTTTTGTGGATTAAGTTCCGCTCAACAGAGGACTAGTTATAAAAAGTCTCAACAGGGTGAACAAATGTCAGTGAAATTTCAAAAGTCATTATTGGTTCGCGATCTATTTACCGCGATTCAAATATTGAATGACAAAGATTTATTTTCTGTTTCGAATGTCTAAACATGTTTATTGAATGTTTTAAACGAGAAACTGAAGCTACGTTTTGTATTGTTTTTCACGAAAGAGAAACGTCAAATGTCAATTATACGTCGATGAAAGTGGGCGGGCACTCTTTATTTACTATGAAATTGGGCGGACACTATTTTATAGTCAACGAAATTGGACGGGCACCTCCATAGAAAATTTAGGATGTAAATGCTTGGAAACAAGCAAACAAAATGAATGCTCAATAAAACACTTGGCTGACCGATACCGCATATTGATCATTCGAAAAGTTGGGAAGAACGACCGTTAGAATTCATCAATGTTCTGACGTCATTAAAACCCACGCCACTAACTACGATGGTATGATGCTGATTATTTATAAAATAAACTAAAATTACACTGGAATTTCTTAATAAAGTCGCATTTTATCACATTATTCATATAGACAAAAAATGCTTGCCTAGTATTTTATTTCCCATTAAGATACACGGCCACATTATTTGTTACGCCAGTGATGTTTTTAGTCTTTCCGGAAACCTTTTTGTTCATTTTTTTTTTAATTTAATGTAAATCAAATTTAGTAATGTTATTATTAAGTTCTGCAAGTATTTTTATTTTTTATTATTGTTCAATCTACAGCAATTTCCGGAAGCTTGTTAAATATCTTGCACGAGGTACTCTTTTATTTATTTATTATTGGTAGGTAATGAAATATTATTGAGACGAGTTAAAATAATATCGTTTTGTTTTGTCTCAATGAGGGATCCAAGTTCTTTAATCTTCATTTTACATGTTACTAAAACGGAATGACATTTGGAAATAAGAAAGCCCTTTTCAAATCATATGAAAAAATAAATTCACCTCTATTCAGATATATGCTTTTCAATTTTCATTAAAGTTTAAGGGGATACATGTTGCACACCAACAATGACCTCTTGACATGTGCACCGATTCATTATTACGCGGGTGACAGTACAGTCCATGATAGCTTTTTGTTTTACAACCCCCTAAAGGGCAAACAAACTCAGAACTCAGAACTAAGTGACCAACTCAGGTATGGAATCCAGAGTAAAGTTAGCCTTTCGGAAGCTGGGAGTACTGTACACTGTACAGAGCCGACAGATACTTTAATAGTACACAACTGCTGACCCCAAAAACCCTTGGCTGTTCAGAAACGGGCGGTCCGTTTGATAGATTCTCCTATCTTAACAAACGGATTCCGGTTGGGAATGCTGTCTTTGTTTCTTCCAGCATTTCAATCAAAGATGCTCTGAGGAGCTAGCGTCATTAATCCCTTCGGGACCGGTGCACAGTTAGGAAACACGCCAAACATGCGCCCAAAATTAATACATGGTTAACATTTGTCACATGAGGTCGCTTCTACGACTTGATCTCGAGTTCAACAGCTCGGCTGTGGAATGATTTGTCGACCTCTGTGTTTCCTCCCTCCTACAACGTGGGTCTCTCCAAGACCCGGGCTCACTATTCCTTCCTATCCTCTAAAAGACTCTCCACACAACATCCTCAAAAACTACGTAGGCCTTGAAGGAAATTATTTCTCCCAATAAGCAATAAAAATATTAGATATTTTATTTAAAATCAAATTAATCGTAACCATGTTTTCTTCTAAGAAAATTGTTAATTTACGAATTCTTTGCTCCGAACATTAAATACATAAACAAAAACCCTTATTTTCCTACCCGGCATATTATTTTTCGAACTCTGGCTTAGATTATTTCTAGAATTTTAATTAACTTCATAATATTAAAACTCATACAACGAATGTAATATTCATGGTACTTAAATTAATTAACCGCCCGAGGTTTTAAACCAAGCACTATATTAGTTTTCTTAATTGAAGACGAACTTTTTAAAATAGAAATCAGGCAATTTTTCAAAGTGTTTTCACCCTTATGACATTTTTTTTATGCAACTGAACGTCGCTTCACATTCTTCTTTTAGACTGCATTTAAATGTATTTGTGCACACTGATGGTGGTTCAAATTGGTTCGAAATAGTAGTAGTCCTATGATATACTATACCACTACACAAGCAACAATATCTTAAAAATAATTCTACCGCACTGGCCTGAGTTTTCTAAACCCTTTTTTTAATTAGTGAACATTTAAAAAAAAAAACAGAATAGGCTTGC
This sequence comes from Halesus radiatus, assembly GCA_022606495.2. Lineage (NCBI taxonomy): Eukaryota > Metazoa > Arthropoda > Insecta > Trichoptera > Limnephilidae > Halesus > Halesus radiatus. The sequence goes on along the minus strand of JAHDVE020007487.1, from coordinate 47,223 downwards.
CTCGTCATAAATATTTTTTTTTATGTTACACCTCACAAGAGCGCATCTGTATGTACAGAGCACGTACAGCGTAACTATATCGCTACCCGATTGGGCAACGTTGTGAGGCGGGTAAAGGAGGGGGCTGTAGGAAGGGAGGAACGACCGTTCTCATGAAGCCGACATCAACCGTGAACGAATGTTCTGCTCGTGTCCGTCGAGTTTCACGCACGTGCACCGGCGTGGAGGGGATCGACGCTTCTAGCTCCTTCCATTGAAATATCTGTAGAACAGACTCAGCATACCTACATTGCGTCTGTGCATCAGAGATGGCAGTCGATCTGTTAACAACGTATTTTCAATCAAAATTGCAAATTTATTTTTATTTTTATTTTAAAATCGCCCAAGAGTCCCAACTGCTCCCTGCTAATCGGAGCCAGTAAGACTATGACATCCCCAATTAGGGTATCTTGCAAGACTGAAGGATATGAGTAGGAAAGGAGATGAAAAAGAAGAAGATAGGAAATTGCTTGACCTTTTGATTTTATCCAGATCGAGGTAATAAGTTTTATTAAATGTATTCTCCCTTTTTTATTTTTATATGAATACCGCACAAGTCCCGAGTCCCAACTGCTCCCAACCGTCTGGAGCCAGTGAGACTATGGCATCCCTAATTGGGAAATGTTGTGAGGCTGAAGGTACTGGAGAGGGGAAGGAGAAGAGGAAGAGGAAGGTGGGGAAATACCTGGCTATTCAGATCTGGTCACCAAATACGGCTAAAGCTATTTCAAGCAACGTTTCGATACTGAATGGTGATCTTTCACCAGAGCGATACTGCGAATTTTTACCACGCTTGAACATGCCGGATTATACTATATATTATTTTTAAATAGGAATTTTTATTTATTAAATAAATATATTATAGTATCAACATGTTAAGATATATGTTTTTTTTCTACTTTTTATTCTACTATCCATAAGTTGAGTTCCAGCAGCTTGTGGTTATGAGAGAAGTATTTACATACGTAATAAAAACCAATGCACTGTAGGTAGGGCTGAACCTAATATATTCGTTATATTGATACTGACTCCTCAAATATTAGCGTTCCAATCATTCCGAGTGTGGAAGCGATATTTTTTTTGCGTTACGGCATCGTGTCGGCTACTCATGTTTAAAACTTAGTGAAACTAGGTTTTTCGTAATCCACTATATTGTTCAATGTTTTTAAAACCCGCCCCTGCTCGTCGATAGCTATTGCGTCTGCTTCTTATAATAATTGCCAAACGGTAGAAATAATAAGTAAAAGAAAAAAATTACTTATTATCAAATCTGGAACTCTTCCCACTTGTTGATAGCTGTTAAAACTGCATTAATAAAATTATTACCAAGACTATTGTTGTGTTAGCCTAAAAAAAATATCACTAGATAAATACGAAAGTAAAACAGGCGCAACAGCTATCGACAAGGCAAACTACTGAATTTATCAACCGCCGTCTACCTCCTTAGTACTTACCACTCGCTACTGAAAGTGTATGTAACGTAATACCGGCAAACAAATATATCGGGATTAGGTAATATCACAAAAGAGGTATCACTCTCTATAATCGTAGGTGATATGTAAACATATAATAGTAATTACTTATTAATTACTGCAAACTTATATATTATGAAGTAACACACATTAATCAAATAAATTTACATATTCGTAAAAAGCATTTACTTTGTGGCTTGCCATTGTACCATATAGGATTATATTAAACTATTCCTGACGAGGGAGGGGTACTTCCGAAACAAAAAGTGGATCAAAAAAAATTTACGCGTTTACAATTAAATTTAACTTAAGCACGCCGGGATTTGAACCCTCTACCTCCGGATCCGTAATCCCTTACCTTATTATTGGTCAGGATGAAAATGACGAAATGACAATAAAAAGTGAAAATTGTGGTGTTGACCTAAAAAAAACAGAATTGAATATAAATCGATATAAATGTCGATAAATGGCAAGATTATGATATCAATAATTCCTAATATTCAATATCTTGACACCTAAAATTCTCGAAAAATTCTAAACATCACTTGTTGACTTTACCAAAAGGATTTTGTTGGAGTTCGCTGCCTTTGTTTTTAATTTTATTCATCATTGAAATCGTTTCAATATTTCACATTTCTATGGCCCGCAATGCATTTAAACGGCCATCTTTACAAGCGGTAAAATTCACTTAAAAAAATTCTAATTTTTAATTTACATCCTCTAAATATCTTCAAATTAACATCTTCCTTCAATACGACCGGTTTGACCGTTACTAAATGAAGCCACCACCGCGTTGAACGGAAACTAAAATTTGGAAACACAACGTATATAAATTGATTTTTTTTTTCATGTTATAGAAATTTGGTTTAGATTGAACTTGGATAGCCCTAAAATGGTTTTGCGAGATATGCATCCTTACCATAAACCTACCCAATTTTCTATAAAACTTATACTTGTTACCTGTGTCATTCCCCACTAAAACGCCTAATTCGTCGCTATGTTAAATTATGAAAATACTAGCTGATGTGTACCCGACCTTGCTCGGGTTTTTTTTTAATAAAGTTATGAAGTTGTGAATTCTTGCTTGTCGTTTGGGTGCCATAATTGATTTGACAGCGAAAGTAATGCCCTGTGATGACTATTACTATATCTAAACAAATAAACATTCATCTGAAAATTTTATTTCATTCCGAAAATTTATTTTTTCAAAATACATCCAAATAAAAAAGTTCTTAAACAGGTACCTACTTATGTTTTCAATTTTGAAAATATTCTACGCAAACATTAATTCTTCTTTTGAATATGTAATCTGTGGCTAACCAGAGTGGTATATCTATGGGCTAACCTCAATACAACATGGCGCGTTGAACGTTTTTCATACTAATTTTAAAACGTTATATCAACAGTTTTGCATATTGTATTTCATTCAAACCACTCTCTAAACCTTCCAAGCACTAATAAAAACAAACTCTGCTATTTTCAGTGAAACCGGTAGAGTAATTTTCGATAAAATCGAGGACATACAGACAAACATTCAGTTTTATATATATAGTGATTTATTTTATTTATGTTTAAATATACGAGGTGTGTTCAAAAGAAAGGGTGAATTTTGAATTTTCGCGGTCTGTGTACATTCGATTATCGATTTATTATGTTGGTACACATATGTTTATCATATGTTTTACTAAAAAAAAATCGAAGAATACTCAAAAACGTGACTAACCTTTCCAGTTGTCAAAAACAAACCACTGATCCAAAATGGCTGATAATGCTAACATATGATAAACATATGTCTACCAAAATAACAACAACAAAAAATCGATAATCGAATGTACACAGCCCGCGAAAATTCAAAAGTCACCTTTTCTTTTGAACACACCTCGTATGTTAAAATTCCATGTTAGGTTACCCAGTGTTGAGGTCACATTGTACCTGGTTTTTTACTGTATATATGAAGTCAATATATTTTGTAGAAGTACTAGAAATTATTTATCTGTAAAGATGTTCCCTACTTGCTACGCTAGCACGGGCCGTAGTATCATAACATTACGTGTTGATACACTTAGAGTAATATATTACTCTAAGGTTGATACATACCCGCAACTCGCTGATATATATTATCATTGTAAACCGACGCGATATATTTATTGAATTGTGATCCCGCCGCAGATTTGATGGTATCATCTTTTTTTTTTTTTTATTAAACTATTGTTTTAACCATGCGTTCGACCATGGTCGGATGGTAGAACCTTTCGACGCGGTGGCTTTAGTCAGTATCGGGCAAACCGGTCGTGTGGAATTTCCATTAATATTTTTTCAATTATGTCGGCATTACTGTAAGGTATTTAGCGAAAATCAATTATTAGAACATATAAAAAGGAAGAACAATATGTTTACGTGAGGGTGGAAGAGTCGTTCAGATTTCCTGGCAATTTAATTACATCATAAATTGCGCAATACTTTTACAAAAATTTCACCGCTTGTGAGAATCGCAATCTGACTTTTTATAGCAGACAATAAATTATGGCGGTGCTATCGTTTAAAAGGTTTAAATTTATACACGAAGGTGGTTCGTAGAAAGAGCGTAATGATTCTACATCACATTTTAACACAATTTTTTTTTTAAACATTTATTTTTATTATTTAAGGATTTGCAAGGAAGATAATTAAATGGAATTGGCGAACTCTTGTATTTCTGAAATGTATGTATCGAAATAACTAATGGCGTGCACTGCTCACTGGCATTGTATATTTAAAAATTACCAACATGTGATCATATTCCGCTGACTGTTGTGGTCAACTAAATAAATCAGCATATAAGTTACTTACCCGTTTACATATAATACGATTTTTTTATCGTATTCTTTATTGGTCCGTTTTTCTTGAGGTAGGCACAGCTTTTCAGCGTTTATAGGATGCACGCCACTGGAAATAACCATGTATTAAATGTTTATAAATAAAAAATAAAAAATCAAAATTAGAGTTAAAAAAAAATTATTTGTTTTAAATTTGAATGTGAAAAAAAAATTATCTGACGAACAAATTTTCAAAGACAGAGTAGTAGATATAGTAATAAAAAAAATGTTTCACTATTAAATGTCTGTATTTTATTGCCAAGCTATACAGAACTTTGGTTATATCAGAATAGAAGCGACATCCGTGAGATAAAAACCTTTGTGATCGCTTTTATAAATATTGAAAAATGTTTCTAATTGAATGTCACCACGTAACGGCCATTAAAATCGTGTCTTTATTGAAAATTTCCAAGATTTTCATCGCTCGAAATGTATTATTTAAAATTACGGGATAACAATGTTCGCACCGTGGTATTTAAATGTTAATTCCGTTTGTTTCAGGTGCTGCCATAACAACGAGGCTCCATCAAAAAACCATCAAGAAAACAATGGGTCCTCGCGTTGAATGGGGACTCCAGCAACAAAACAAGCCGCGCGAAAGCCGATAAACCCCGCGCTCCGCATTCCGCATTCCGCATTCCGCGTTCCAGATTGGAAATTCAAAATTCAAAATAAGAACAGAATTCTTCTGTTTATTAACTGTATTATTATTTAAATGAATAATAACATCACTAACATGGGAGACACGGAGCGCATACGTCTTGTCGTCCTCGGAGGAGCGGGTGTGGGGAAGTCTTGCATCGTGAGGAGATTCCTGACCAACTCGTACTCGGATAAGTACAGGAGTACTGTGGAGGATCTATACAACAGAGAATATGACCTTGGACACATGATGCTGAAGGTAAGCTTTGCCTTTTTACAATTTATTAATAAGTGCTTTCTAATTTGATGAGAAAGGGTCCTTTCGCTTGGAAAATGAATATTTCGGAAGTTTTTTTACAATCTTTTTTTAAAATTAGGAATATTAAGCCGTCTTACGCTTCCTCCTTCTTCTTAGGCCAATGTTTCGGGCAGCTTTACGGTTTCTCCCATCATGCCAGATGTGTCGACCGTATGACAATGTATTTTGCAACGTAATGACACCGTGTCAAAGAAGTCAATCCTTTTTAATTTTTCTGTCCCATACAAACATTATTTTCTATATTGGATTTGACTCTAGTCCAGATCCAGATGTAATGTAATTCAAAATGTATTTAACCTCATATAATGTCTTGAATTGGATGTCCTCGTATACAATCAACTTACTGTCATGGGTTTGGAATAGATTCAGAGACACTCTCTTCTTTAAAATTATCCCATTTATACCCCATTTTTACTGCATTAGATTTGGCGCATGCCCTGATGTGTTATTTTTCAAAATTTCCTCATAATGTAATATGTACTGTCTTGTATCAGAATAACCCCATACGAACAAATTTCGCTGTTTCGGATTATCCACGCTTTTGGAGAGTGAGAGAAAACCCTAGCAGTTTCCAGTTCTGATGAATTGTAAGATTTCATTCATTATTCGAAGTTGAAGAAATGATTGGTTTCCAGGTTGACATTCTGGACACGGCCGGCGACATGCAGTTCCCCGCGATGAGGCGCCTGTCCATCGCCACTGCGCACGCCTTCCTGCTGGTGTACGCCACCACCTCGGCGCCGTCACTGGCCGCTGTCAAGCAGTGCTTCGAGGAGATACGGGAGCAGAGAGCCGACTACCAGGTTAGTATCACGTAAAATGGTCGATATCACTACCCGGGGGGCGGTGGCAACGGGGTTTGTTATTATGTCAAACTGTTATAGTGTAGCCACTCCTGGCCACAGACAAAAACACCTAACAACTTACGATACACTAGCGCCCCAAGCGCCACTAGCGGAAAACGTCCCAGGCGGCGCTGTTATTCAAAAACAGGCAAGGCATTCGTAACTCTCGACTCGGACGGGCTACATCTCTTAACCTTGTTTGCTTACTCGTTTATCGTTTATCCAATATCTTGTTTATCCTTGTGAAATGTAATATATTATATACTTTTGTATTAATTACCTTCTGAATTAGGGTATGTCGTAATATACATCCTCGTACGCCATAATCTAAAAAACTCTGCACTAAAAATTCCTAAAATAGGATATCAGAAGACGGTTAATTTGGTAGTGGACATTTTCCTAAGACGAAATTCTGAATTTTAGTGACTATTTTAAACTTTTTTTTCCCTATTACATCACCCCAAATTTCCTTCATTGTGAACTCGAGCGGTAATAATTCAGATTTCACACACATTCTTTGAATAAAGGCTTTGTTTTCGCATGAGCTCTAACAATTCTCCACGCGTCATGACTCGCCAGGTTTTTTTTATTTAGTTCAATAATTCTACATACTACACGGCGAGACATTTCCTGTTATTGAAAGTTTTCATATAATATTCAAAATTCATTTCCACGTACCTTGTGTACATATCAAAAGTTACGTTAGTTTCTTCAAACGATTGATATTCACTTTGTGGCGTCACTATTAATAAATTAATTTTAAAATATACTTAGTATTCACCACTTTATAAATATACATTGATATCTACATGTTTCGAAAGCGATGCTTTCATCATCAGGAATATGTGAATACAAATGAAAGAACATAAAAAAATTCAAATACAAATGATGAAAGCAAGTATATTTTTAAATTCATTTAGTTATATTAGTGTTAATGTATGTATCTAAAAACTGCTTAAACACACACACACACACACACACACACACACACACACACACACACACACACACACACAAACAGAATGTTTGCACATATCCATTAGATTACCTGCCAATTGTAATAGTACTGTGAATTTGTATTTTGAAATAAAGAATTGATATATATTTATGTAAGATTTTTATTTGGATGACTTGTGGCTACGGTTGACTATAGAGAAAAAAAGAAATGCCTCTAAAATATAACCGTGTCTTTTATCAAAAGCGTAGATAACATAACAGAAAAACACGTGCTTATATTTTTGACCGCGTAAAATTTGTTTCTAAGGAAATTTTTACAGGTATTTCGAAAAAGGATTCAACAATATTATTGAAACTATCTATGCAAAGTACATCGTACACTAGAGAAAAAAAAAACGAGCTCTGTATTGAACTCTTTGAATTATTTCTGGTCCAAAACGCGAGTCTTTTAAATGATGTGCAGAGCTGTGAGTTTTTTGTTCGGGAAATGTTGGAAGAACAGAAATAAAGCAAATAGGCATGTTTTTTTTTAAATCCATGCCTCCGTGGAAATAGGGGAGGCTTTCATTGGTAGATTCAACCATGTGGACAGCAGAAAAAAAACAGTACAAATGTTTAGGCGGTCAAAATAGACACTATCTAAATTGTATTTTATCATTTAACTCTCAAAATGTTTTTGAGGGGTCCTCTCCATGATTTAAAGCGATTGAAATAGTGAAATCTGTGAGAAATATTTTACCAGTCGTTTTTATCAATACCGTTGGGTTCGTTGTTGTTAACACACAACTTGATGTGTTTATCTTTGCAGTCACTAACAGATACAAAAAAAAAACAATGGATAAAAAAATAGTTATTAATTGATAAAGTAAAGTTTTTAAGACAAGATTTTTGTGCATAGCGCAAAGGGTAACAATTATTTTTATAAACAATAATTATTAGCCTGAAACACTCATCCAAATTGAAAAAACCTTCCGAGAAAAGATAAATGTCGCCGACAGGACTCGAACCTGCACCCTTCTGATTGCCGGTCAGATGCTCTACTGTTGAGCTACGTCGGCTTATCGCAAACCCGCCAAGTTAATTAATAGAGCATCTGACCGGCAATCAGAAGGGTGCAGGTTCGAGTCCTGTCGGCGACATTTATCTTTTCTCGGAAGGTTTTTTCAATTTGGATGAGTGTTTCAGGCTAATAATTATTATAAAAATAAAAAAAATAGTTGATTCGTTCAGTTGGCGTCCTATAAAATTAAATACGTCAAGCTGTTACTGTTCAATCATTTATTTTGCACTGGCAACTTCAATGTCTACAAAATGACGCTCCCGGGATGTCGACCTGTAACTACTTTCATTACCAAAGCACGTGTAAGCTACATTATTTTACAACGGAGCAGAAAAACCTTCTTAAAAGCGATTGTTTTTTTGTACGCCATTACGAGGAGATTACAAAATCCGTCAGTATCCGTTTGATAATAACACTGAAGAAATGAACCGATAGAATCATATTGTGGACATTTGCGTCCGCCCGAAAATAGTTCAATTTATCCTTACTTAAAATTCGATATAACATTTTCCAATATCGAAATTCTTTTTTGGACGGCTCCGTATCCAAAGGTTGCGGGCTCAAATTCCGACGTGCGCAAATAAATCTTTTCCAATTAATTACTTACCTTTCTCAAATAATTCATATGAAATAATGTGTGTTATTTGCGGCACACGCCAGAGAGGTAGATACTCTCAGTATCCCCCTGGTAAAAGACCGTCAGTTGCTAAAAATGGCATTAGCCGTGTTGTTTGGTGACCAGATGTGAATACTGAATAGCCAGGTACTTCCCGTAACTAACTACTTTCAGTCTCACAACATGAGGAGGGGAAGGAGATGGGGAAGAAGGAAGGTGGGGGAAGTATCTGGCTATTCAGATCTGGACACCTAATACGGCTAAAGTCATTTCAAGTAACGTTTCGATTCCGAATGGTGGTCATTCACCAGGGCGATACAACGATACGATAGTATCTACCACCCTGTAACGTGCTGCAAATATACTACAAATTATTTTTAATGAATAAATTGTGAAATATCATAATTTATTTAATATAATAATTTAATCAAATAAAATTTATTTTAAAGGTTTTCGAATTAAAAAAAAAGGCAAACACAATAAATAAAATTTACGATATAATTCCAAATCTTATTTATGGGTGGGTGGGCGTGGGTTTAAATCTTATTTAAATAAGATTTGAACCCACGATCCCCGGATTCGTAGCCAAGGATCGTAACCATTCAACCACGGAGACCGAGAAAATAGATCACACTTCTAGGTGTTACCTGTTCTGTGGGTAATAGACTGTCATTCTCAGGTTGGTTTTTGTAAATATTTTTTCGTGAATAAATCACTTCTCTACCCGTAAATTAATGCCTACGTAATATCTTTGGCAAAGGGGGCAAAGTAGGCTTAGAACCTTTATACTGTTTACAAATTTCCGGATCAGCGTCAATCAATTTCGCGCCTCACGGGTAGGAACCTCAACCTCTCGTTCAATATTATTAGTACGCAGTTAGGCACCCTCTATTTTCAATAATCCTTCTTCTCGTAATAGTAATATTACAGGATAAATATCATAGGTACATAAATACAGGTACATCAAAAAGATAATCATGAGGTCTGACACCACTGTGACTGAGATAGTATAGAGGTATATGTATGAGATGATGTATGAATGTGAATGAAGCAAGGAGTGTGTGTCAAGACCGAGTTTTTGGTGATCCATCCTCTCATCCTACCCCTGCGGGGAAGGGCATGATTTTTATTTGGGTAGTTAATTAGTAGACTTGCTATCATAGTGTATTTTTCATAAATTGGTAAATCTCATTAATAAAGTCAATCCGATTTCAGTCAGTTTCTGTACTTTAAAAGACTAGTTAGTTTCATGATTTTGCGCAAAAGAAAGCTCCTTTATAATTATTTATTGTCCATCACCATGACTGAAATAGTTTAGGTTTTGTTAGAGATTTTACGCAAACAAAAGCTACTCTATTTCAGTCCTTGCCGTGATTGAAATGGTTTAGGTTTTGTTAGAGATTTTACGCAAACAAAAGCTACTCTATTTCAGTCCTTGCCGTGATTGAAATGGTTTAGGTTTTGTTAGAGATTTTACGCAAACAAAATGTACTCTATTTCAGTCCTCGCCGTGATTGAAATGGTCCAGGTTTTGTTAGAGATTTTACGCAAACAAAAGCTACTCTATTTCAGTCCTCGCCGTGACTGAAATGGTTTAGATTTGTTAGAGACATATATACGAGTATTAAAGATGCAACGGATATCCGGTTGCTATCCGGGATCTGGCCTAACTCCATATATATTAAATAATGATAATAATAATAAATTATTTTTAAATGATAAACTAATGTTTATAAGACAAGATTTTTTTATGCATAGCACAAATATGGTAACAAATTATTATAAGCAATAATTATTAACCTGAAAAATCATACAAATTGAATAATCTTCCGAGAAAAAATACATGCTGCCGACGGGACACGAACCCGCGACCTTTTGTTTACCGGACAAGTGCTCTACCACTGAGCTAATAAGCAATGATTGTAGTCTGAAGAACTAGTACGTGTTGACTAATTTGGCGGGTAAAGAATAACCTGCCGTAGCTCAGTGGTAGAGCACTTGTCCGGTAAACAAAAGGTCGCGGGTTCGTGTCCCGTCGGCAGCATGTATTTTTTCTCGGAAGATTATTCAATTTGTATGATTTTTCAGGTTAATAATTATTGTTTATAATAATTTGTTATAATAATAAATGTTTATTCCGGTACGTGGGGAGGTTAGTGCAGTTCCACACATTCCATATTAAAGATGCAACGGATATCCGGATATACAAACCATGACCGGTTAGGTACTTAGTACTAAAATTCACTGTCTGTTTCTCCTATATTATATGTATGTACCCGTGTAAACCTGATTTTTAACCAAAAACATCGTTTTTTTTTTAAATACGCTAATTGCACGGTAATCCCCTTTACATTAAATTACACAAATCGTCTAAATATAAAATATTTGTCGTTTGCAGGAAATACCGCTTGTGATAGCCGGAAACAAGCACGACCTCGCATGCAGCCACCGGGAAGTGCAGATAGAAGACGTTTCCGAGTGGGTCTTCTGTGAACTCCCCAAGCTCAGGTAGGATCATTTTTTTATCAATAATCCTACAGATTTAGAATGTTGAAGTTCGAATTCTCAATATTCACACTGATTAAACCTGCTATTACGTCATGCGATTTGGGGTTTAACTTTGCTCTTTGTGTTTGAAGCGAGGCGTGATAGTCTTTCGAAGCAGGTAGTTGCAAATGTATATGACACGCCAAATTTAGTAGTTCATATATCGGTGTTTCACACAGATGTAAGTAGCTAAAGTTCCAATGTCAACAGTAGATTAAAAAATATTTTAGGTTAAAAAATTGAATTGAACAACGTCTTCAACTTTTTAATGTTACTCATGGGGGTTCTAAATTACTTTTGGTAATATTACAGAATTCCGCTTCAGTAGAAAAAAACATAATTTTTAAAAAAGAAATATACTGTTAGGTTCATAAAAATAAATAAAAAATAATTGCACATGCGGATTTTCAAAATATTTCACTTTATTTTTTACTTTACGTAAATCAAAATACGTAAATATGTAAGGGAAATTGACGCCATGTTTAATGTTAGTATGATAATAAGACGATTTTTAGGTTCTTAGGTTATTAGGTTGGGTTAAATAATAAGATGATTTTTAGGTTCTTAGGTTATTAGGTTGGGTTAAATAATAAGACTTAGGTTATTAGGTTGGGTTAAATAATAAGACGATTTTTAGGTTCTTAGGTTATTAGGTTGGGTTAAATAATAAGACGATTTTTAGGTTCTTAGGTTATTAGGTTGGGTTAAATAATAAGATGATTTTTAGGTTCTTAGGTTATTAGGTTGGGTTAAATAATAAGACGATTTTTAGGTTCTTAGGTTATTAGGTTGGGTTAAATAATAAGATGATTTTTAGGTTCTTAGGTTATTAGGTTGGGTTAAATAATAAGACGATTTTTAGGTTCTTAGGTTATTAGGTTGGGTTAAATAATAAGATGATTTTTAGGTTCTTAGGTTATTAGGTTGGGTTAAATAATAAGATGATTTTTAGGTTCTTAGGTTATTAGGTTGGGTTAAATAATAAGATGATTTTTAGGTTCTTAGGTTATTAGGTTGGGTTAAATAATAAGATGATTTTTAGGTTCTTAGGTTATTAGGTTGGGTTAAATAATAAGATGATTTTGCAGTTGGCGCTTCCGACAAATGTCATATCATACTAACAACATTAAAGATGGCGACGATCCCCTTACATATTTACGTATTTCGATTTACGTAAAGTAAAAAATAAAGTGAAATATTTTGAAAATCCGCATGTGCAGTTATTTTTTATTTATTTTTATTAACCTAACAGTATATATTTTTTTGTGAATTATGTTTTTTTCTACTGAAGCGGAATTCTGTAATATTACCTTACTTTTTTTTAGCAATTAAACGGAGTTTTATTACTACCACGTGGGAGAACTTTAAATATTCCGTAAGAACCACAGCCAAGTATATTTTTATTTATTTTTATTGAATTAAGAATTAAAATGTTGGCGGATTATTTATAATCGATCATTCATATAATATTGTATTGTGTTGTTCAATAATTTACTTTGGTTTTGATTGTGTTGTTACGAAATTGGGTTGAGTACTTTCCCGCCAGATTTTATTTCATATTTGAAAATGTTCCATATACGAGTAAATGCACCTAGTTACTAAACCAAAATATACAAGTTGGTTTTGACAGCAGATGGGGGGAAAAAACTGTTTGGAAGGGAAAATGGGAAATATGTGAGCAACGGATAGAGGTTTATAAAGTTAGAATATTAAATTTGACCAGAGTGGGACTACCAAAGAGTGTGTAATCTAAAGATCCACTTCTGTACCACAATAAGTTCAATCGAGATATTCAAGTACCTGCCTACTTGAGTCTTCAAAAGGCGAGAAGGGTCAAAGAAATGCCAAAATTTCATTCGAATCACAAACGATTTTTTTTAAATATTATTTTATAGTTATTGTAATTTTAGGAATCGCAGTTTTGATGGGATTTTCAGAGATATTGAATTGAATTCCTTTGGGTTGGTTATATCAACAGTTGCTCTACTCTTTAAAATATTATTTAACTAAGCGATTGGCGAGATTTCCGAGAAAGGTAAAAATCAACGCGTGTCAAGCACAGAATGGTACAGGACCCTAATAAAATAAATATTTTTTAAAAAGCAATTTACTACAGAAGGACCAGCCTCCTGAATCCATTTCCGCAATTTTGTGTGTAATTTGTTTTCACAAAAAACTGTTATTTTCTAAAATTAACTATCGACAATATTTCACAGTTTTGAAAGAGCGGGGGTGTAATTATTGGCCCGGTAGGTAGATACTCTGGAGCAGGAATAGCGGAGATCTCAGCATAATGCCTTTAGTCTCCTTGTTTATGTATAGGTTTGATTGTATGTTTGTGTGTTTTCATTTTTCAGAGCCAAAGTATTGGAATGTTCGGCCAAGAGCGACTACAATATAAAGGAGATATTCCGCACATTCCTGACCCTGTCCAAGATAATGCCCAAGCCGGGTGAGGACACCAGCGGCGGGCTCAAGAGGCGCTCCAGCGCATATGTTAGCGCAACTAGTAAAGGTATTTTTAACACACATTCTAACATTTTTTTTCTTTATTTTGTTTAATTTCCTTATTTTCTTTACTTTCTTTATTTTCTTAATATTTTCCATTTTATTTTTTTTTTTATTTTTTTTTTCTTTAATTTCTTTTTTTTTTCTTTATTTCCTTTTTTTATTTCCTTTAATTTCTTTATTTTCTTCATTTGCTTTATTTTCTTTCTTTCTTCTTTTTCTCATTTTCTTTTTTCTTTATAATGAACATCTTAACAGACCTATTTACGGGTAACGACCCGTTCTCATGTGACAAATACCAACAGTGTACAGATGTTGGACGCGCGTTTGGCGTATTTCCCGACTGTGCACCGGTGGCGAAGGGATCAATCAAGGGTTGAATAACCAAAGACAGCATTCTCACCTGACGCCTATGCTCTAAAATCCGTTTGTCAAGATAGGGGAATCTATTAAACAGACCGCCCGTTTCTGCAGTCAAGGGGAGAAGTCGTACAAGTCTCTAGTCTTCTGAGAGGCTAACTTGACTCTGGCTTCAATGAAATAATTTAGTAAATGTAAATTTAAACTCACAACAAAACAAATATATGCTAGGGCGGTAGAGTTGTATTTAAATAAAATTGTAACTTACAACTGAAATCTTATTTTACGTGAATTTTACCGCAATTGAATTGAATATTGATTGGAGGGCGACCAAAATCATATTTTTCCTACCAACAAAATTCCAAGAAAATTATTTATTTCGTGGCAATACAGGGTGCAAGTAAAGTTTTTTTTTGTGTGTTATTTATTTTTACTTTGTTATTTATTTCAGTATTGAGTAGTACCTACATAAATTGAATAATAATTAGTGATGTTTTACCCAGCAGTACCCTCAGCGCGGAAATTGAACATTGTTTCAAAAGGAGATAGAAGGGTGAGGTGTTAATACGGTGCTAATATATAAATCGTTTTAAAAATATTTGGTAAAATCCGACATATTTAGAATCTCAAGACTACTGACTTGAGCAGCATTTAAATAAACGCTGTGAATATTTTTTTTTATACCAATAACATGTTAAATAACAGAACCACACGTGTTATTTATATTTTCGGAGCATACTTTGCTTTTTTTCTGTCAAGGGAATTTCATATAATTACTTTTTTAAGTAGACATCTGGATGGAGATTATCTTAAAAAAAAAACATTTTTTTTATGAAAACTTCAGGTTTTCAAGGAAAGTTTGTAATATGAACATAGAAATTATCTTGATGTTAGAATTAATAGACTTGCTCTAAGTATGATTTCGACGGCTGGAGGCAATGGTCACCTTTCACCGATTTTGGCACCAGCTTAGTTCACAGCCGTCCACATTTATTTCGCGTAATTTTGACTGCGGTATACAAAATACAAAATATTTATAAAAAGGGTCAACCTAAATACTCTAACAAAATATTCAGTTTTTGTAAACAAGCCGAACCTTTTTACTTAGTTGCTGTTTTACTTAAATTGGCGGCACGCCTAGGTCGCCCCCACCCCTCTTCATTGGTTTCTGTCCCTAGCGTGTTAGGGCACCTCTATGTATTATTTGCTCTGAGTTCTTGATTTTACAAAGTTCTGTGTTTAAATACAAAGGATCATCAAGAACAAGAATAGTGCCCGGCAACAAAATTACGGCATTACTTCCCGATGAATCTCATTATTAATGTGTGCGACCTCAGGCATTACCAAATCTTACGTTTATATGACCAGAGTAATAAAAATCTTATAACTCACAGCTGCGCGGGTGAATACAGCCGTAAAGATTTACGTGTGTTTTATTTACTCTCCCTTTGGTTTTCAATATCATTGCGTTTTATGTGTGCAGTCGTAAATTATTTTCCTAGCTTAATCACTTAAAGCCCCGAGAGTAGGGATTTACCCAGTTTATGATTAAGGGATAGGGGGCTCTAGAGTCTCATTGCTTTCAGGTTAGTTACTCACTAACTCATATTTTACTGGCTGCTTATGGCAAAAAAGTAGGTACCTATCTACAGAACTGTAATAACTATGGTGACTTTGACTCTTAAGCTTGTTACACACAGTTAATATAATATCATAATATATATGTGGAGGGGTACGCTCGCCATACTGTAACGACTGTATGAGATTTTTTGGCGGGCGATATCGAGAGATATGCCACACCCACATATTATATTAACTGTGTGTAACAACATTGCAGCACCTACCAAATATAACAGGCATGACTACAGATAATGTAAAACTTAACTATGTTTTAGATACGATCGATTGGGTGGCCGCAATACTATATACGCTATTAATACTGCTCAGAACCTCCGAACAATATGTGGAAAATACGTCAAATCAATCATGTTTGTCTGCACAGTATTAACCTCTATAAATTATTCGATGTACTAATATCGAATATGTAATAATATCTTTCCATACAACCAGTGCCGAATTAAGACCTGTAGAGATCCTTGGCAGTCAAAATTTGCCCCCCCCCCCCCCTCGCCTCTTTTCGGCAACATCTTTTCGGGACCACAGAATATTTTCAGGGCACCACGGAATAAAAATCGCTCACCGCCAGAATAAAATTATATGGCAAACGATTGACATTCAACAAGTGGGTAATTTGTAAATGAAACAATCATAAATTTAATAAGGAAAAGGTTTCGAAGGAAAAATGGAGAAAGCTTTATTGTTTTTGTTTTTTGTTTCTTCCCCCTAAAACAGTGATGGGCAAAGTACGGCCCGCGGGCCAAGTCCGGCCCGCGTGTGGGCAAGTCCGGCCCGCAACATTGTTTTGAATAACCCTACCACAATTTACCAATTGAACAAAATGTATTTTCTACGTAGATAGAATAGAATACTTAACAGTTTCCTTCTCATTGTGTTTTAAGTACGGTATTATTGCATCTAATATTAGTTATTATTTTATTATGTATTATTTATATTTAAAATTATTTTATTAAATTTTTTTTCCGGCCCGCCTAGATAATTTTTTATTTTATCTGGCCCTTTCCTTAAAAAGTTTGCCAATCTCTGCCCTAAAAGAATCAGGGCCCTTGGGCAATTACCTACTCTGCCTTATGGATATATTACAATTGTAACAAGATATTACATACTGCTTAAACTGTATTATTAATTATATAATTGTAGGTAAGAACCGTGCCCCAAGCCCCGCTGACAGCAGGCCGAACACGCTGGCGGCAGGGGGGCCCTCCGACGAATCCCGCTCCAAGCCGCGCTCCCGCTCCCTCATCCGCCGCTCCTCGAGGAAGGCCAAGCAGCAGATAAGGGACGCCCAGTCCAACAGCGACGATTGCATCGTGCAGTAATTCAAATCAATCCAACTTGCGAGTAGATACCGCTCTAAATTCAGTACCTAGCCATCAAAATTTTAAAAGAAGAAGATGTTTGAAGTTCTACCATTGACACTGTTCCATCTGACAGCAGTGTCATGCGATATTAAACTCTAATAAACTTTTCTCTAGAGCCATTATCGTATATCATCACTGTGTCAGATGGAATCTTGTTATTCTAAGAAGTCGAGTTCTGTCAAATGTAATAGAATGCGCGGCATTTTAGGTGAAGTATGAAAGTGAAAATTTCTAAAGGATTATGTTGAAAAATATATCAGAATATTTTAATTTATGCATAGGTAAACTTATACCCCTGCGTATAATTAATTTTTCGTCTGTGGAGTTTGAAAAATGTGTGCAAATTCTGTACAAATATTTTAATACAGATTGTAAAATTATTGCAAAAGACATACAATATAATATGGATTGTTTAGAATGATTTTTCTTTATCAAGATAGAAGCACTTAAATTTTTATTAAATATGAGTTCCTGTGAACTGATAAAAATCGCATAACAAATAAAATAAATACCTGTGACCCTGCCACTGAGAGCTCCGTTCTAACCTTGCCTTCTCTTACATTGTTGTTTATATAATAGGTGAGGTTACAATGGATCTAACGACGGAAAGCTTCTAAGCATGCTTGGCAAATTTAAATCAAATGATTTTTTTTATAAATCCCTTGCTAAAAAATGTCTTTTGCAGTATTACACGCTGTAATTTTCTGGAAACAAAAGGTTTTGAGACAGAATGTCGATGGAGTTGCATTTTTAAAGATGGATAACAAGACCAAATAAAGAGAAGAATTAATAAATCGGAAATCAGGATATTAATCAAGATGATGACTCAAAATGTTATAACAGGCCGTCCGACTTGTGAAATGCAGATGAAAATTTTGATGGTTGTTTTGATAAATAAAAATTTTTACCTAATTTTTAGTACATTCAGTTTCATGTCTACCAAACCGGAAGAAGCCTTTAAATGCAACCCGGTACATCATCTGATTAGTTTTTTTTTTTTAATTATTTCAATTAAGAAACATTAAATAAACTAGCCAAACCTAACCTTAATTTCCTATACCTACATAAATACAGTTTCCCTGGAAGTTGAACATTTCTGCAAATGTGCACAATGTTTCATTAATCGATGGATAGTGGTAGACATGAAACATATAATAACCTTTTTACCTTACGATATCTGATCTTTTATGGCACATTTCTTGAATCTTTTCATTCACTTAAGTAATCGTTTTAGTGTCTCTTTAACTGTCACCTTTCTTCTTTAATTCGGAAAGAAAACTTACTTAGGATAATCAGTGTAACTTATTACAACAAACTTAGTTTTATCAATTATTATATTAGTAGCACAACTATTTTAATCAGTATTATCACAATTTTTTCAAGAATTATAATATTATATTTGTAGTGGTATAATCAATCAATTGTTATTGAAAGTAATAGATTATTTAAGACTGAAATCATCGAATGGATTTCCGTACTATTAATGTGAATCCATCTCTACCTAAGTCATATCTCGACTGTCCCAACAAACAATGCTGTATGTGCAAATTGGTAACTTCACACGAGAGCTGTTTAAAGTTGCCATAATATACTTTTGCAATGAAAGAAATAGTGGTTTCAAATCATTGAATGGACTTCTATCCCTGTCATTTCTGCCTAAGTCATATATCTCGACTGTCTCAATGAACAATGTTAGATGTGCAAATTGGTAACTTTGCATTAGAGCTGTTTAAAGTTGCCATAATATACTATTCCAATGAAAGACATAGAGGTTTGAAATCATAGAATGGACCTCCATTCTTGTCGTTTATACTAAATCATATATTGACTGTCCCGATGAACAATGTTAGATGTGCAAATTGGTAACTTTGCATTAGAGCTGTTTAAAGTTGCCATAATATACTATTCCAATGAAAGACACAGAGGTTTGAAATCATAGAATGGACCTCCATTCTTGTCGTTTATGCCTAAATCATATATTGACTGTCCAAATGAACAATGTTGGCTGTGAAAATTGGTAACTTTTCATTAGAGCTGTCTTAAGTTGCCATAATATACTTTTCCAATGAAAGAAATAGGGGTTAATGCAAAATATAAAAACAACACTACATTTTTTGTTCTCAAATGTGAAAACAAAACTTTAAACAGTTCTTTTGCAAAGTTACCAATTTGCACATCCGACATTGTCTCACAGCGAGCAGACTCGCAGCGAGCAGACTCGCAGCGAGCTATGCAATTAATTACTATGCGTCGGCAAACAACAGTTATTTTTATGCACAGAAATCCATTTGAGGGCTTCAGTTTTTACTTACAATTATGATTTAAGTTTTCTCTGTGTAAAAGTAAACATACATCATCTGTACGTAGAATAAATGTTATAAAATTGTAAACTAATACATCATGTACATAAAAGAATTGGTACCATGATGGAAATTATAATGTGATTTGTATTGCTGTGTTGCCATCTCCTGCCGATATACGGCAGTTTAAAGGACCAGTAATTTTCACAAAAAAAATGCATTTATTATTTGCAAAGAAAAATTGCATATTTTGTCTCGAGATTTCAGAGTGATGAGCTTGTTGTTAATAGTTATATCATAATTATATGTGTAAGAACAATGTGATGTCATATTTACTGCATCGGATGGAGAATGTTAAAATTAACTCTAAAAGAATACGCTTGGTAAAGGTAATTTGAAAAAAAATTCCTCAGTCTCTAAATAGGTGACATTTAAGACAATAAGAGGATAAAAATATATCAATTTTTAGATTTTTTATGTCTATTGATATGAAAGGAACGGCGCTTAGAAATTTGTAGTACTATGTAAAGACGTAATGTAACCTAATTGACGTGCATTTGAAGATGTTTACGTGCCCACTGTAAAGTACTCACTCTGCAAGTCTGTTGCTAAATGTGAATAGTGCGCAAGAGTATCAACTGTCCAAAGCCAGTGAAACTATGGAATTCCCAATTGGAGTATGTTGTGAGGCTGAAAGGAGTGGGGAGGGAAAGGAGGTAGAGAAAATGAAGGTTGAAAAGTACCGGGCTATTTAGATCTGGTCACTAAACACGGCTAAAGTCATTTCAAGCAACGTTTCGATTCTGAATGATGGTCTGTCACCAGGAAGATACTGATTATGTACCACTCATGGAATAAAGAATACAAGAAATGGCATGTGGGTGTGGTTCGTGATCCAAAAGTCTCTCCATTCGGGCCTTAAATTTCTAATACAAAAAATTGTTTCATCATCATTTCATTTCGATCAAATGGAATGGCAATATACAATGCAGGCAGTGTAAGAGAGACAAAGCGCTGTATTTGCTTACTTTCATTGGCTCTCCCAAGGCTAGAACCAGAATGTACTAAGTCAAAGGCACACTGTCTTCCATTTAAACCTATATGGAAGGCACTTCTGTGTGTATTCTTTATTCTGTGGTCCCACTCCACTTAACAGTTATTTGTTTATCAATGTCCCTGATGACAGAAACTTTGAGACTGTGGAGGGCACCATCAATATTATCCTATAAAAAACACATTTTAAACGATAGAGAATTTTTTTGTTGAGTTTGATTCAATGCAGTTGAATCTTGTAAGCAAATCGACAAAGATATTACTAAAACTACTATGTATTCCTAACAATGGTAAATAATAAGTGTGAATATTTTATTGTTGCCAACCAAACAACAATAACATGCAACTATCTGTTGCTCTTACTAGGACACCTACTACGTAACGAAAATTCCAGAATTTATTACAACAAAACTATGAAGAAAAAGTTTTTTTTTTTGATAACAGTACTTTATGCAGGGTTCATGGAAATAAGGATTTGGAAGAAGCGAAGGTTGTCAGGAAAGTGCCGTGTGGCACTCTGAGGAGATGAGGCATGATGTGTGGATATTACATAGGAATATATGAATGAGTAGTAGAAGACATTATGTACGTGGCTCAGAGATATAAGACGTGATAATAAAAGCATACAAGTTGATCAGTGTATATGTTTAAATACAAATTTCCATCTACTCTAATTTCCTTTGTGAAGTGCTATCGTTTGTTTGATAATTTACGTGTTTATCGATTAAATATACTAGCATAATATCAACAAAGTATTAATAAAAATTTTGCTAAATCATTCGAAAAATACATGTTTTTGAAAGTGTGCTCATTTATTTGAATGGCTTATTGACTTATATTAATGAGTGTGGAAATATTTGTATCTAAAGGTGTCTAGTCAAATAAGTTAATGTGTTTTCTTACATCAGTCAAAGATTTATAGATAATAATGTATTATGTCAGATAACGCCGTGTTGAGTAATGAATGTTAATGTGTAGGTTACTGTTATCACTGTAATTACTATTCTATATTAATCTTTTGATTTTAATATTGAGCGTAAATTAAAGATAATTTTTTCTGGGAAGCGTGTAGCTAACACCCAGCATGTAATTATTTGTGCGCTTGTACTGTTTTTAAAATAATTTATTTACGTAGGCACTATCATTCAATAAGGTATTTTCACAGTTTTCTTTTATTGTTGAAAAAAATTACGATAATGATGGTATTTTTATTTCATTTTTGTGTCGACAAATAACGATTAAAAATATTCCATTTTTGATTTGCAACCAAAACGACGTGTTTGGGAGTATGGCATTGTTGACAACAACGTCGGTGGCAGCCGTCTTACCAGCCAGTAGCGTCTTCTACATCATAATGATGTTGTAGTCAGTTCGAACTGTTTAGAACATAATAAAACAACACATTTATGGTCAGAATCAAAAAAAAAACTTTAAATCTTCCACACATTTTCAACTCTATCCATAATTTGTGAAAATACCCCATTGTAAAATCTCTACAAATTGAGTGTCAATCTGCAAAATGAGGTTGCGTGACAAATTGAAACTTTTGTTCATCGCACCTGTAATAGCTGTCTATGTTCGGTCTTCACCTTTACAACGCTGGCTGTTTCAATGCAATCTAGCCCATCATGCGGCATGTTTTGACACAATGTATGTGTTTTACGGAAACTATATGGATCACATATATGAGACAGCCGCATAGATCAGATTAAGAGGAACGACTGCGCTGCCTCTTTCATACATAACTTAATTTTGGATTTGAGGCCAAAATACCCATCTAAACTGAATGATATATTTTTTTTAATTAAAGGTTCAGTAAATATCTAGTACGGATGAGAAGTATTTTATTTATTTTTGTTTTAAATTATGAAGTATGCCATGAAAGAAAAATCAATTTTCATAATTTTAGAGGATATTGGAAAATTATTTGCAGGTTTATCGTTTTTTTTTTAAACTATCATATTTGTTATGTAAATATGATTGCGTAAATAAACATATTAATAAAAAAAAAAAACATTTTTTTGGGTCGATATTTTAAATTATGTATGGCAAATTTGTTTTCCAAAGTAAATTGGTCATTTTTAATTTAATTTAAAGTCCACCAAAACGCTTATTTTAATATTTTTTAAATTTTTTATATTATATTTCATTATATTTTCAAACCAGACGGTGTAAAAACTTTTATTTAAATCACCGTTAGCCCCCAAATAATTATTAAAGGTGCCTCTAAAATCAATTCCTTTAATGGCTTATATTTCATAAAGTAAAACAAAAATAAATAAATTACTTCTAATCCATACTAGATATTTACTATACTTTTTAATGAAAAAAAAGATCATTAGGTTTAGGTGAGTATTATGGCCTCAAATCCAAAATTAAGTTTTGTATGAAACAGGCCGCACAGCCGTTCCTCTTAAACAGCCAGAATAAAGAACCTGCCTCCGTATAAATATTTGTTAGAAAACCATCTGCATATTTTAATGACGTCAGGATGATACCATGAACACAGAAATTACTATTTTAAGCCCGTGAATTTTCTGAGGAATTTACAGGGCGTAACAGCACTTACCCGACAAACTTTAAATAGTAATTCCTGAGCATATTTGGAATAAAAAATGTTAATGAAATTTTTGTTTCCGTTGAAATTTTTTTTTTCAATCAAATTAAAAAAAAACTTTCACACATCGTCACTAGTCACTTAGACGAGTAACTGCCCAAACCCCCACCCTGAACCTAACTGTCTGTGATGACTGGCTGCGCTAGCTGTGATAACTGGATGCGCCAACTCTGATGACTACACCAAGGTACTATGGTGTGTCAATTTCCAATAATATCAGAGTTGTGTGTTATCACCATCACAATGTTATAAGTATGAAGAAAGACAAAATAACCTGTCACTCGCTTATACATTCCATAAGTCATGCTGTCCCTTTCATACACTTGGACATACATTCACCAGTGTCCAAAACCTACTGCTTTTTTTTTAATGTGTTAAAAATTTTAAAAGTCTTCGAAGACCAATAACTCAGGAATCACTGTCGGATATGTGCTGTTACACCCTGTATAAAATGTAAGTAACAAAAGATTTTCATAAAGACAACCTTTTTTTATGTTTACATTCCAAATGTTGTGTATTTCCATTTAAAACATAGTTGAATTTCCTTGTGAAAGAAAACAATTTTATTTGGAGCATGACTAGGCTCTCTCCGCAAAAGAAAACTTCTGAAATGAGAAATTTACCTAAAAACACTAGCATGCAACAATCTCATAAAAATGTAAATACATACTCGTATGTACATGATTTTATCTTCAATATCGTGTTTTAATGTGATTTTATTTCGTCTAAAATCTAAAACAAATTATATTTGAGAAATTGGATGGATTTGGTTATGAACCGTTATCGTGTAGAACGGTGCTCAATTAGTAGTAACTCCCGATTTCTTTTAAACCATTCACATAGATATTGGCTACGGAACTTAGCTCTTTCAAACTACCGCTGCACGAGATGTTTATTCTTCAATCGACTTGAATCTTACCTATCAGAAAATATAACAAGATGTTAACAAAGAAAAAAAAGAAGAATAAGGATAAAAAAAGTTGTTAAGTTGTGGCCAAATTATTAATAACCTAAGTATTAATTATTGTAAAATAAGTATTGTTGTTCTAATGGTTGTATGAATTTTGTACATTTGACTAATATTTTATCAATAATAATAATTATTATTATTATTCATTTTCATAATATTGTTAATCAAGGAAAGACGTAAAAGTGATAAATGTATCATAATCAGTTGTCCAACTAATATAATTATATCTGTGAAACGCTTCCCGTAACATTGTAATAACTAATAAACACATGTACTCTCAGAAGGCTAATAAAAATCAAATAAATTACTGAAAAATGTTTGGCCACTGTTTATTCAATGCCTGATATCACAATTCTGATACATATTAGAAATAAGACTTGATGCTCCACACAGGTTACATGGAGTAGGTGGTTTTGGAAGACTGGGTGGCGGCGGGGAGGTCATCATCCTGGTTTCCGATGCACTTCTTCACGTACTGAAAAAAATTGCCAATATGTATGAACATACATTTAAGGAAAGAAAAATATAGAAAACATAATAACATTATGTATACATATATATACAGGTAATCCTCCCTTAATGATCAAGTTTCTTCCTGCGACTAGGTTTATTCATAAAAAGAAACATTTTACTCATTGAATCCTTTAAAGTCATCAATGTCATCATTTATTTATTTTGAGACTGATTGAGAAAGGGGATTCTGAAAGTCACGCTAAAGGGCATTCCCCGTCATTGCCGGCTGGAACCAACTCAGCTGATTACCGAATGAATAGGAATTATTAAGTGAATGTGATATTTGCGCTGGAGAGCTGGTCGTAAGTCCGGGAAGTCATTAAACAGGCAGGTCGCGAATATTTATGAAATCAAAGTGGTGGGGCAAGGTAATTTCTAACTGAATTCAATCAGAGTTCAAAGAGAGGAAAAATAAATTCAATAAAATAATCTACCTTCACTTACAAATCTTTTAATTGTTTGTTAGATTTGCTAATGCTGACACAAAATAAAATGTAGTATTTTTTTTAAACCCACTTAATTTTTACTTGACGGCAATAGAGCAAAAAAATGTTATGCATTCAATAATTAATTATTTTGTATCGCTATGTATTCCTATGGAATCACACTCAAATGTTACATAATATATTATCCGGAGAGGGCTGAAAGTGACATCTAGCGAAAACGGTAAAAGTTCAGATGTCACATGCACAGTGCTAGATGCTAAGGAGCACCACTCCAAATGACGATTTTTTAAGCACTGGGGGTAGAGAGGCACATACCTTTCACTACATGAAACAGAATATTTTACGTATGAAGCATTTCATAGACACCGCTAGTCCATAGGAGTTTTTTGGATTCCACTCTTATGGATAGATTGTTTTTACTAAAATGTTTTTGTGGCGCGCTGATCAAAGTGTAGTGATATTATAATCCATGTTTGTTTTGTTCTTTGTTGCTGTTTGGCAGTTTACTGCACAAACGCTCCTTAGAGAAAACCGTCACTAATTATATTGCTCAACAATAAGAGTAAACACTAACCTGTGGGTTGACTTGAATCTGTTGGTCCATCTCTAGGATATGTTGGTGGAGGCGGGTGCAGTTGGCCATCTGCTTCTCCAACAGGCAGAGAGTCTCCGGGGAGGCGTACTTCTCCGGGCTGTCCAGAAACACAACCATGCCGTCCTTCTGATTGATTACTGCATAGATTTCCCCATCCTCTATCTGGAAATATGTACATGTGTACATATTATGATTTATTTTAACACATATTGTGTTCCTTTACACTTGTTCAACATTATTGTCAACTTTCATGTATTTTTTTTTTTTTTTTTTTATTTTCTCGGAATTTTTTTTTTATAATGGATATAATTCATAATATATTGTAAATATAACCTTCACATCCAGATTATAAATTGTCCCCCATTCAGGCAAAAGTCACCAACCCACATGCACAAGTTTTGAGACTTCAAAATTCGATTGTTCGAGAAAAAATCTGATTTGAATGCTTTTATTTTGTTTTATATTTTATGGAGGTATGTAGATAGAACATTGAAATTTCCATTATTAAACTTAAACCCACAAATTTGAGTTTAAAGAGCGCACAATGATTGTATTTGTGCACACCAATAGTTAGTGGCGTACATTGCTCTATGACTAAAGGTAGAGTGTGTGTAATTTTTCATCTTCCGCTAATTGTTGTGGCCAACCGAATAAATAGACTGCGACAGAAATTCATCGCAACTTTTAATTTTTCTATCATTAAATTTATTTTAATGGTCGGTTTTCTTAGGGAAGGCACAGCTTTACAGCCTTTATGGATTGCACGCCACTGCCGATAGTGGTTCAAATTGATTCTAAATAGTTTGGAACATCCACCGCAGTCCACTCTTACGTCGCAGCAGTCCTACAACACAGTAAACCACTACAAGCGCCCTTGTGGTGATTTTCTCATGAAAACGGAGCTATAAAAAAAGTCCATTTATTATTATTATTATACAAGAAAGAATCTCTTTAAAATGATTCTACTGTACCTTCATATTCTATCTTTCTAATAAGAGATTCTTCAAAATGTGTGCCGTGGTTTGGTGACGTTTGCCTGAACGGAGACGAAATACAGTAAAATTTATAGATATAACGGGCAAAACAGAACCAACAGGATTTGCTTGTTATAGGCATTTTTCATTGGAGTCAATTATTTTTCCGTTTTTGATAATTCTTGCAAATTTATGATTAATATTTAATACAAAACAGTCATTAGTTTTCGTTAGATTACTAATACATAAATGCAGTAAACAACATAATATCCCAAGTAATAGGGAATAAAATAATAAATATCTAGTAAAAATAAAATGTGTACCATATTCTTAATATAACTCTCCGCCTGAGCCGGGCCTGCCAGCTGGACTCTACTCGCTACGTCCGACAGGGAGAGAGTTAAAAATGTCTTTGTTAGGCGCTGGATGTCCTTTTTATACATGGATGATAAAACCTGAAAGAGATCATTTTATTATCGTTAATTTAAGTAACAAAATCTGAGATTGGGAACAAAAATTAACTGCCGCTGGGAATGGTGCTCAAATACTTTTGTCACTTCATGTTAGGGATTGCAATCTGAAAAATCTGGATCAGATTATTTACAGCAGAATCAGAATTCGGATTTCATATATGAAATCCGGATAAGAAATTTAAAAAAAAAAGTTATTTGCATTTTTTCAATTAAAAACTCTTTGGCCTGTCTGGAGCCTAGAAATGGAAAGGCCTTATGGAAATTTGGAACATCAGTTTTCTTTCAAATCGGCATAGATCACACTTCCAGGGATATTCTGTTCAGTGCTGCGAATGTTGGGTATTTTGTGTAGTTTACCTGGTTGACAAGTCCCATGTTGTGATCACGCTGGAATGTGTCTCGGTGCTTTTGGACTATGTGTTGTATGGGGGTGTCACTGTGTGGTCCCGCCAGTTCGTGATACGCACATGACAGTGGCTTCAAAAACCTCCCAACCACTTGAGATGTGTATTTTGGGATGGGCTGTATCTGTAATGGGAAGAATGGTTCAATATGTCAGTAGTTAACATAATATGCACTAAAGTAAATTTTACAGTAATGATTTTGTTAACCATTTTGTGATTCCCTCAAAGTATTTTATGAAACTAATTTCAGTCTTTGTGTGCTATACACGCATCAGTGCAACAGTTGTCAGCTTTCAAGATCTGGCAACAGAGTAAATAATACGTACAATCGATTAACTAGGCCACAATTTCATTTATCTTGAGCAGCTGGCAAAGGCATTTATTGCAAAAGAAGGGACATTTTATAATACTTTCTGATACTTTACTCAAATGACCATTAGCCCTCAGATATCATATAATACACCATAAAGACCAATGCTTGAGAAAGGAATACTAATATTACAAAAAGAATCTTCATTGTGTACATATGAATGCTATTAACATGAAGCATATCATTCATATATAGAGACCAAATTTATTTAGCGCTTTCTTTTTGCCTATCACCCCCATTTGCCTTTGAGGCCACCATCGCCCCCTTGGATCTCTCCAACGCTCCCGGAAGACGGCACCGCACACTTTACAAATCACTGGTCTAGAAAATGAATGAGAATATTAATTCAAGTTATAGAGAAAGCTTGTGAGTTATAAGACAAACCTTTCCGTGCAGGATTAGTGAAACCAATATGTATTTCTTATAGGCCTCCAGCATGATGTGTGAGACGGCCACAGCCGGTGTGGTGATGGCCACCTCAAAGAAATACAAAGCGCGGTCATAGTTCTTGATGGTAGCGTAGATCATGCCCCCGTAATAGTAATACAACAGGAAATGTTTTGAGTCAAACTGCCCACCGAGCTGAAAACAAGTAACAAATTATGGTATACAAAGACTGCTCCAAATTCAACTGTGCATTCTCAACTTATTTTGCAACTCTTCGGCTAACTTCACTCAGAATGGGTATTGCGACTATGAATGAAAAAAATTGATAGATGCCAGGGAAAATAAAGCAAAAACCAGATAAATGTCAGCACTTGAAGGAGTGCGCAATAGCAAAATAAAATCATAGAACTAGACACCCGTTCATAGCTGATATTGTCTACATGAAAACGGGCAATTTCTCAGACTCGTTCTTATGTGCAATGGGCCACTCGCATATGTCATCAAGACGCGGTTCCTCCATATATGCAGTGGATGCTCCGCATCCCTTGTGTTCTAGAGTGAGTAGAGTCGTAAAGCTTTGGACCTTAGAGTAACAGGTATATTATTACCCTAAGTTTTGGATGTATTTTTTCTAGCCATAAACAGCACATAGCACTACTGTAATTTGACACAGTCCCGTCCTTCGGCACGGAACGAGTCGAAATACAAATATTGAATGCTGAATACGCATTTGACAAGACCATCCAAAGTACAAAAAACGACTTTAATGAGTATAATGCACCGAATACCATACATATTACGAATCGGGTGACTTGTTTTTATTTGTTTGCGAGACGTATTTTTGACAGTTTGGCTTGAAACTGAAGCCGAGTTATTAAAACATCGAATATCCTTGGATTACCTATTTAATTAATTTAAATAAAAAATTAATACAGAAAATAACATGGATACTTCACAGATATGTTCTATCATTGTAAACGATAGTAGCGAATTGTGTGGTTGTATAATTGAATCATTAATGCGAAAAAGTATTATGTCTCGGCCATTTATGGAAAAAAACATGTCCTGATCCTGAATACTGGAAAACCAACTCCCATTTTGAACATAACATCAATAAATAAATAGAATCGAGCTCAAGTTTAAGTAAATGAAAACTCAGGTACCTAGGTCGTGGATTTTTGTTTGTTTATTTTTCATTTATACAACATTTAAGAAATTTTGAATCTGTAATTGATATTGTGGAGTGTAAACGATATATATAGCTAATTTGGCAGACTATTTTTGTCATTAGTCGTTTCTTAATTGTGGGCTAGTTTATAGATTTGTATATTAAATTTGATAACAGGCATGTACTTATTGTTCAGCATCCCTCCTATAAAGTCACCGACCCCCACTACTGTCTTCCTGCCCTCATTTAATCTGGTCCCCTTCAGGCCGACAATAACAAATCCCTTCTTACAGCTTCTTCCTTAATCCTCCTCACAATTTTATCAAAATGGATTGTAATATAGTTCCTGTAGTTGTGCACCCCACAGGAGATTCCTTGCAGCAATGATAAAAATTGAATTGTTTATAATATACCTCAGCGCTTATTCCCGTGATATCCATTTCCAGGAATTCCAGTGCCGGTTTTATACACTTTGATAAGAGGCAGAGTTGGTAAAGGTCAGCGTGAACCGATGTAAGTTGTGAATCAAACAGTTGGATCTTTCTGATAGCTCGCTTCAAGAGTTCAATTCCACGGAGCGGCAACTTCGTCTCAACTAGGTGGTTGGTCAAGAGGTGGCACAACTCAGAATCTGGAAAAAATATATGTCACACTATTATTTTCTAGTTGTACACTCCTCTCTTCTCCTCACTCATTCCTCTCTTCTACGCAGCCATTTATGTTGTAGCCGGAATAAAGAAACTTCTTTTTTATATGAATACCGCACAAAAGTCCCAACCGTCTGAAGAGAGTGAGACTATGGCATCCCCAATTGGGGAATGTTGTGAGGCTGAAGGTATTGGGGAGGGGAAGGAGAAGAGGAAGGTGGGGAAATACCTGGCTCTTCAGATCTGGTCACCAAACACGGCTAAAAGCCATTTGAGACAACGTTTAAATTCTGAATGGTGGTCTTTCACCAGGGCGATACTGAGAGTATCTTCCACTCTGGAACGTGCGCAAATATACTATATATAATTTTTAAATTAATTAATTGTGAAACAACACAAATTAATTAAATAAAATTTATTTGCGCACGCCGGGATTTGAACCCGCGACCTTCGGATTCGTAGCCTTACCCCTCGACCATGGAGGCCATCAAATGTATTATAAGATTACTTACACATGTCTGGGGAGAACCTGACTTGCTCTCCGTTGCAGCCCGTGATGAACTCTTGGACTTGTTCAAACATGGTGCTGTTGTCAACTCCCGGGGAAGACTGAAAATAAACAATTAAAATTATTAAACACATCACTGTTAGGATACACAACTAAAAAACTGATGAGAGAGTACCTGCCTACCATAGATGGTGCCTGATAGACTGAAGGTAAAAGGTAAAACAGAAAACGGCATTTGATTTCAATTTCAATTAGTTTAAAACAACAGTATTGACTTCTCGCTATTTGTCATAATGGGCCTTGAGTATAACACGTTAAGCTAGAAACAACAGGTGCGTCTCACTCACACATATTATCACATTAGTGTTTTCGGCTGCAACTGTTCTTTCTCATACACTCACGCTTCGTAATACTAGATAGAACAGGCGACCGAATATTTTCACAGAATCACACAACCATAGTGGACGGCAAACTGTTTGTCCGAATTGTAGCAAACAGTTGGGGCAATTTTTTACAAATAACATGTTTCGCCAATGTGTTCGGACTCAAATCTAAAACAAAGATGGTGACATGATGTACACACTGTACCCAGTGTCAAAAACAGTAGTAAGGTGGAAGCCATGTATACCTAATAATAGCTTCCATACAAGCCTTTACACTCTCCATTTTCCAACAGACAAAAACAATCATTTGATGTACAGGGCTATAAATGATTGTCTCCGCAGAATGTTTTTGACATGCTGTGTACATATAGCTTAACATGATGTTAGAGATATAAAAAAAAAATAGATTAATATTCATTTGTATTTTATTCATAATAAGCACACTAGAATAACAATTTTGACTTACCTGAGGCAAAGAAAACTTGGCACATAGTACGGCGAGAACACCCAGGGAATGCTGCTGAAGATCTAAAGTTTCCAAAACTGTGCTCAAATGGAGACTATTTCTATGCAAAAGCTCTTGACTTTTATTTATCAATTCACAGAGTTCCCCAAAGTTTCCTAGGAAAAAAATACAAATTCAACAAGTTCAACTGGGTAATTTATAAATATATCCTCAATATGACATTACAGCTAAATCAGTATCTTCAATTTTAAGATTAGAGTCAAATAATAATACGAGATATTGTATGAATTTTACCATTGTATTAAATTTAAGGTAAATATCCAGAGGACTGCTTCATAATACGCACCAATTATTTAAGTGAAGCGGAATTGTTGAATTATACCGTTTTTTTTTTTTTACCGAAACTAAGGACCTAAAAACCTATTTTATATATAATTAATTATATTGTATGATGTATGGGTTTTAGGTTCTTAGTATGGGTATTTAAAAATAAAACTAACCTAAAAGTTAGGCAGTCCTCCGGATATTTAACAAATTGAATTGCATCCGAACACATTATTTTGATAAATTCATGAACTCATTTTTTAAAAAGATGTTCATTTACCATTGAAATCAGTATGTTCCATTGTAATATGATAAATTATTGAATTTATATTAAAAATACAAAATTTACCTGAAGTTGACAACGTTCGAACGTTGTTAACAAATTGCTCCAACGCAGTAGCCATAATGTAATAAATAGATTGAATAAAAGCTTTATTTTCAAAATACAAAAGATGACATTAATCAACAATTCCGGCGACAGTCAAATTTTCAGGATTGATGTCATAGATAAATGGATTTTATAGAAAAAACAATGCAGAGATCCGAGACGCTCTTTTCTTACTAGTGTTGTCCGAGATTTCTTTCATAATCGATATTCGTCGATCGTTTTCATAAAGTATTTTTTCTTGAGATACGAATTGCCTGGATTCCTAGAAAAATGGATGTTGATCTGTTAAAACTAAAACAATAGAAGGCATCGCTCAGATATGGTGCTGTGTCAAAAGAGAAAATAGTCACTACTTTGCCTGCAATTTATTTCAGGTGTAAAGTTATTTATATCATTCAAACGAAAATATTAAAACTATGGTGTCAAAGACTTCAATTTTACAAGTTTCCTGACTCAGATATTTAAAAATCACAGCAGACGTCGGAGAGAGATTATTTATTAATTCGAAATAATGATAAAATTATTACTATAAACATAATGCTTAGAGACAAAAAAATTGCATTAATTTATCAAAATCAAATCAGAAATTTTAATTTTTTCTGACCATCCTACACGTATGTTTTACATAATATGAAAATGATTTTAAAAATTAATTGATAAACTAAAGTTCTTTAAAACTTAAGACAAGATTTTTGTGCATAGTGCAAAGGGTAACAATTATTATTTTTATAAACAATAATTATTAATCTTCCTTATTAATCTTAAAAATTATGCTAAAGTGCATTTCAGAAATTGAATTTACCAAAATTAACAGAAGTATGATCCTTTTCTGACCGTCTTACATATATTATATTCATATTTTACAACGTTGTTCAACATCCTCAAAAAATATTTTGAAGGCACCGGGAAAAGAATGCAATTATATTACTGAACTTTTTAAAATCATTATTTTTATAAACAATAATTATTAATCTAAAACACTCATCCAAATTGAAAAAACCTTCCGAGCAAAGATAAATGTCGCCGGCAGAGACTCGAATCACCCTTCTAATGCGGGTTCGAGTGCGGAGAATGGGTCTGTACAACAATTTTAAAAGTTCAGCATTCTTGAACGAGGATGTTACGTACAAACGATCTGATAATTTAGAGATTTTCCAACTGTCTTCAGTCATTCACAACTGTTATATATTATTTGAAAACATATTTTAGTTATGCAAACAAAAACAAATCAACCCTGTCTTCAACATATTATTCCCCATTATAACCAATAATTTACATTCAATAATCTATCAGGACAAATCGTATTACTTGACTTTTTTTTATAAACGTCTACGTAAATACCTAACTTTGATTATACAATACTATTTATTTTGACATTTGGCAATTCAGGTCAAAAACGTCACTTGTCCTGTTATGGTTAATTTTGTACCTGACTTTCCTTTTGCTATTTATTATAAAAACTTATAGTACTAAGAAAATATGATTTGATATCGTGTTGTGTTTACGTAATGTGAGTTGGAGTTGGTCATTTCTTTGAAATGTCAATCAAATACTTACAAGTTTGTGAAGATGAAGACGAGGAACCCATTGAGTTACCTACCGAAGAAGACGGCTCAATTTTACTGAGCACGGTCTCTGCTCAATTCTTCGGGTGCTGCGGTCTCAAGTATCGTCACCCGTCGTCCCAGACCTTTCGAGGCCTCCGATTGGCAGACGACCGCCTCTACCCCCCTTCTGACGGGGGTTGGGGAAGTCATCAGTATATTTGTGTTTTTCCTAAGAAACCCAAGCTCGAGAACATTGCGGCGGAAAGAAAACGGGACAACAAGTTAAGATGTTCAGATTTGATTGTTCTAGGATTACCGTGGAAAACAACGGAAGACGCTATAAGAGAATATTTCCAAACTTTCGGTGACCTCTTATTAGTCCAAATAAAAAGGGATACTAAAACGGGATCTTCGAAGGGTTTCGGATTTATAAAGTTTTATAGTTACGAGGCGCAAATAAAGGTCTTGGGGCAGAGACACTTGATCGACGGGAGATGGTGTGACGTGCGGATTCCTAATTCCAAGGAAGGCCTCGTGCCCAAGGTTCCCAGTAAAGTGTTCGTGGGACGCTGTACGGAGAACATCACAGCCGACGATCTGAAGGATTACTTCGGCAAGTTTGGCCAAGTCACCGACGTCTTCATCCCCAAACCTTTTAGAGCTTTTAGCTTTGTGACCTTTCTAGATCCCGAAGTGGCTCAGAGCTTGTGCGGAGAAGACCACATCATTAAGGGAGTGTCTGTAAATATATCCAACGCGTCCCCCAAGCAGGACCAGAATAAGTACCATCAAATCAGACCTAATACTAAAAGCCATAATAATGAGATGATGCCTCGGCACTCTCGGAGCTACGGGAACAACTCGTCCAACTACCAGTGGGGCGGGCGCAACATGGAGGTGATCAACATGCGCAACGTGCCCGGGGGTATGAACCATGGCAGCCAGCCGCCCTCCAACAACGGCAACAACCAGGGCAACGTGAACCTGCCACTCAACATCCCCGTCAACCAGGCGCTGGTGGCCGCTGCACTCAACCAGGCGGGCTGGGGGCTGGTCAATAACATGGCAGTGGAGGGCTACCAGGGTCCACCTGCGCCCCAGGGGCCTCCGCAGCGAGGCCCGGGCTTCCTGAACTGGGTGCCCCAGAACAACAATGGGGGCGAGGGAACGGCCTGGCCCGTACAACCCGAGGTTTCTGCTAAGAACTATGTTAAGTATGAATAAATAATTTTTATATTTATACTCTGTTACAGATTGAGTATGTAAATAATGTATATAGAGCTAAAGTAGCTTCACAATCTAAAGATACATTGAGAGTTTGACATAAATATTACAGAAAATGTTTTAAAACTTTATACAAATCAGAATAAAAAGGAATTATTTATGCGCTGTTTTATTTTTATTGATTATTGCATATATTTTACGTAACGTTATTGAACAGTACATCGCAATTTTATACAAAAATACATTTGTATAAAATTGGTGTAGTTTTTCAAATTATGTTTAGAATCAGTCGTGAATGACAAGTCTAAAAGCTTTATGGTGCAATATAAATTATTGATTAAATCAATTGTATTGAAACTGTACTATTTTTTTAGTGACACATAATATTTATATTTCTCAAAAACTATTTCAATAATAAAGCCATATTCAATGGCTATGGCAATATTAATACTAGAGTGCACATTGACCTAAAACCGAAAAATATGCTTACTGTATTACTATCTTAATGGTGCTTCATCAGGACTGATATGAATTTGTCATGTATAATGTTTTGTTTGAACCGTGTCATTGTAAATGTCAGGATAATAAAAGAATTTATACTATTATATAAATTATGTTTCTACAACTAAAAATATATCAAAAATTATATAATAAAGTTTTATTTTAAACAGACTTCCAGTACTTTTTTTCTTTATTATAACAAAGTTAAATTCACCCAATGATATTGTGAGAGTAGTGACTCACAAACGAAGAAGCACTGCAGTGATGAGCACGAAAAAAGAATCAATTTGACTAAAGGACAGGAGATTCCAATACTCCAGCCGTATAATAAAGAATGATTATTACATAATGAGGTCCTGCCTTTGAAAGCTATCTTGTACCCTGATACTGATAAATGTGTTATGAGAAAGCAGGAGAGGCTACAACGGAGCTATCAGCGGTGTGCTTTTACTACAACTCTTAAAAGAATAACTGAAGGAAATTAAAATGCCGGTAGACAAAGAACATCCCGGCTTTATTGAGAATGGTAAATTTGTAATGAGACTTCAATATTTACACAACGGCTGTCACTGAAGTAACCCTCGACGTGGCAGCGTATACATGTTTTTTCTTTAAATCTGTAGCCCCAATCATTTATAAAATTACAGCACCTACCACCAAGTAGTATTAACACATTGACGGACAGACAGAGAACTGCACAACATCCTATCGGCAATCCCAATTTGTACACAACCCTATACGGCTTCATCGGTCCTTAACGGAATTGATAGTTAACACCATCTTGATTTTGATACTAGCCAGTACAAGCACACTGCTTTATGTCACAAAGTGAATAAACAAGAACAGCTCTACCGTCACACCCATAGGCCTTTTCTAAGAAATGATGAAATTTCATACAAAAATTCGAGTACCTTTTTTTTAAATAAACTTGCATCAAAACTCAACTTATATGAAGGCAAAATACCGTCCTTCAACGAGTAAATTTTTTCTGGCCATAAAGTTAATACCACTTGGAGATACGTAACGATTCAATTTCCGTAATTTTCTAAATAATTTGTGCTATAGATTTAAAGAAAAAACATATATAATAATAATAATAATACTTGGACGATTTATATAGTGCCGTTTTTGTGAAAAATCACCTCAATAGGCTATGTTGTAATATAATCTACCACGTTGAGTTAAAAAAAAAAAATTTGATGCGCCTGCACACAAACAACTTGTGTCATAATGACAGTTGAGAGACTGTTTCAAAATCCAAAAAACTCACCCTAATGTCGCATCGCCAGATGTTCATATACAGCAATGGATTTTGAAATAGTCTCCCAACAGCCGTTGTGACAAGTCACTTTGTGCCTAGCCTTAATCTGCAAAATAACTAACTCCGTGTTTAAAAAAATTCACCACCAACTTATAATAATATCAATTGAGTTATCTTGTGTTTTTCATCCCTCATAATATGACCAAGATATTGGAGTTATCTTCTTTTTAAAGCTAGTCACAATTTTTGGTCATTCGATGGAGAACTTCTACGTCGGTGTCCCTATCCGTCCAAGGTATTGAATGCGAATTTGTATCCACATCTCGAAGATTTCTATCTTCCGCCTTTGGATAGGAATAATTTTTTCTCAATGGTTCCACATCGGCATAGAAATTAGCATGACGAGGTAAAATGTTTAACGACCCAATCTAAATATTATCTAAATAATATATTCCTATCTTTTCCATTCTATTTGTAGAGGTACACAACCTAGTGTCCATCTTATTAAATGGTATTGGGTGTGCAGTAGAAGATGAAAATGAATACCTCAACTACCATCGCTGCACAAAGTAGTTAACCTTTTAGACGCGGGAAGCAAACCCTTGAGTCGCACCATACATGCCCTGTACGCGGGCGGCTCATTCGTGTGCCCCAAAGCTTATATAGTTTAAAGAGTCCCGCATGTGACAGAAGTCATACATATTTTAGAAACATAGAAAAGGTTAATAATAATAACACTTTGCTAATTTGTTGTAAGATTTGCTTTTAGAGCGCTTTAAAAAAAAACTAATAATTATAGATATAAACAAGTATGAACCACTCTGTAGCCTCGAGTGATTCAAAGCGTCGGGTTCACACTGTAGGGACAATTCAAATATTGTCAGATTATTCGTAACACAGGAAAGTTTCATTGTCAATTCTTTTTATTGAAAAAAAAATGTTCTGTGGTATTCATTTGAAAGATGTAATCAATACATACTATATTTTCTATAAACATCTGATTGTATGAAGTAGCAAAAGCTCTCAAACGAAGAACACTGCCATCATGAAATTTTCATAATTTTTTCCATTGAGAAATTCCTAGGTAAGCACAACTATTTTCAGTTGGCAACATAATTTCGATCATGAGTTATGGAACTTTAAAATATCTATTTAACTCTTATAAAATGAGCCATATTCGGTTATTTTCAGGTTTTCAAGGTCAAAAGTATTTTCTTGACTAGTTTTTGGGATATTATGCTGTGTTGCGCTTCCTCCTCCTTTAGACAATGTTTCAGACAGCATTACAGTGTCCATTATCAGGGCAGATGTGTAGATTGTGGTGTAGTGTGTATATATGCATGGAGAAGTAATACCGTGTTGCGCGTGTTAACCTTCTTAGGGCCGGTATTTCAATATAATAATAATAATTATTATTATTGCTAGTATACTTAACCCCTCGAGTTTTTTTATGAGATAATTCTGCCAGAAAACAAATAGCCGTAGAGTCTTTTGGGGAAGTATTTCTCCCAGCTCGAAACGGACTCATAAAATCATGTTATCTCATTTTGTACTATAGTGATGTATATGATTTAAACATTGTTAGAAAGAGAAAAAACACACTTTTTTATTGCCATTTAAAAGTTTACCATGCACATTTAAGAAAAATTGTCATATGATCAAAAAGACTCGAGGGGTTAATGTGGTTTTCGGCGTTGAGTTTTTATGTTGTGTCTAATTACGGTAGCAATTGAAATCCACAAAAAACCCATTAATATTGACAGGGACGACAGAGCTAAACTTAATAGTTCTTGGTATCCTGTACTTGACGGCTACACAAAAACTCAACGCCGAAAACCACATTATGTACACTAGAATTATAATATTGAAATACCGGCTCTACAAGGGTTAACACGCGCAAGACAGTATTACTTCTACATACATAAATACACACTACACCACAATCTACACATCTGCCCTAATGATGGACTCTGTAACGTTTTTCGAAACGTTGACTAAAGGAGGAGGAAGCACAACACAGCATAATATCCCAAAAACTATTCAAGAACTATTCGACGGCCTCCACGGTCGAGGGGTAAGGCTCTCGACTACGAATCGGAAGGTCGCGGGTTCAAATCCCGGCGTGTGCAACTAATTTATATTTAATTAATTTGTGCTGTTTCACAATTAATTAATTAAAAAATAATGTGTGGTATATTTGTGCATGTTCCAGAGTGGAAGATACTCTCAGTATCGCCCTGGTGAAAGACCACCATTCAGAATTGAAACGTTGCTTGAAATGGCTTTTAGCTGTGTTTGGTGACCAGATCTGAATAGCCAGGCATTTCCACACCTTCCTCTTCCCCTCCCCTATACCTTCAGCCTCACAACATTTCCCTATTGGGGATGCTATAGTTTCACTGGCTCCAGACGGTTGGGGGCAGTTGAGACTCTTGTGCGGTATTCATGTAAAAATAAAAATAAAATAAAATGAACCATATTGTTTGTTCCACATTCAATTTTTCAAAAGTTCTACTAGAAAAATCTTGAAACTGGGTGGTATCCACTAGTCACATCATGAACCCCTCACAAAGGGTTTACAGACATTTTGGCATTACAAATTAAACTCACAGCAGCGCTATGGAAGTTTTCACAATATTAGGTAACTTCTGGGATGCTATAATGCAAAAATAAACTTTCGTCTTAGAACTGGTTTCACAAAGGACTTTATTGCAGATGGTTCTAAATATCAGCAAAGAAGAAGAAAGTTCTACACAGCACAAACACCCAGATATTACAAATAAATTACTATAACTTTTTGTTGATAAATAATGTTACCATCATCAACATTCTTTTATTATATTACTTAATAATAAATCATGATCAAGAAACGACTATCATTGATGTTCCTCATCCACCATATTTGATTAGAAAATTCGTCATAATTTGATTAAATTAGCAGCTGATAACATGTGGCATCCATTATAATACTCGATAGTGATAAGTGCAATGACATTGATATCATTCAACTAACACTGAGACATGGCTGATAAGCTTTATTGGTTCTGAAGCAATAAAATGCATTTTTTTCATTTTGTCTTATTCATATTTTTATAATATTCCATATGCCTTTGATTACATTTTTTTATTAGACGGATAAAATTGAATCATTATTAATACCTACACTGATTTTATCAGCATACTCATCGAGGGACTCTTCTAAAACTTGATATTTGTATATTGAAGCACAGCATTCATCAAATGATTTTTTCTCCATAATACAAGGTGTCATAGAAATCAAAATACTAATGGCTGTAAAATAAAGTTATACATATTATTATTGTGCTGCCATCTCATTACAATAATGAAGTTATACTCACCTAATAAATAATATATTTACCTGGCCTCCTGACACCAACTTCTAAAAGTGGCAATCGCAGTTTATTTAAACTGACATTTTGTTGATATGATTCTCTCAAAATCAAGGCCATCATTATAGCTAAAGCTATGATGCCCGTCAAACTCCAATATGAAAAATCCATTGGGAAAATTGTCTATTTTACATACTTTTTAGACCATTTTTGTGACTTGGTGTGCATGCTAAATATTTTTGATAGCAACGAAATTAATGCGAGACTTGTCATTTAACCCACACCTATTTATGACATGCATAACAAATTCAGTAACATATTTATAGTTGTAATTCAATGGATTTTAATAATTTCCCAATTTCATTCTAAGGAAACTGTTTTTTGTTATTTTTTTTTTTTCAAAGTACTAATAGAATATAGAATTATGTATGTGCAATGACATTATTATAATATCATTGATTATGCGTGAATCCTTATTTGAAAGTTATATATACATATATGGTTTATATTAAAGTTCTCAAGTACTTACTTACAAATTATATGATTTCAAGGGAAATTTTGGATAATTATTTGGTTTATAAATTAGAAGAAAATATTTGGAGTTAATAATTATTTAAAGTAGATATCTACTTAAATTTGTTGAAAAACACCTGCAATGCTATAAAATGCGGATTATTTTTTAAATATGGTACCTACCTGCCTGAAGAGTGTTTGAAAAAAGAATATTGAAGTCATTGAGATTGAGTTGACAGCCACGCCAACAAAATACAAAAGGTGCCACATGAGTAACAGAGAAATTAATAAAAAATATCCAAACAAGGCAATGCAATGCTCACTCAGGACGTGGAACCATATGGTAATTTTACATTTGAATAATTACTTTTCTCATTAGAAAATTACTTTCATTGGATCTCCATTTCCATCTCCAATTACATTCATTCTTGATGGTAGAGAAACATTAGTACAACAATAATTTATTTTTAATTTATCTGTATTGAATAAATAACTAATTTAATACATATAAATTTTATCATTACCTACATACG
This sequence comes from Halesus radiatus, assembly GCA_022606495.2. Classification (NCBI taxonomy): domain Eukaryota; kingdom Metazoa; phylum Arthropoda; class Insecta; order Trichoptera; family Limnephilidae; genus Halesus; species Halesus radiatus. The sequence goes on along the minus strand of JAHDVE020007487.1, from coordinate 6,089 downwards.
ATATTATTAATTTCTTGCTTATAGCATTTATAAATGATAAAGGTATTTCTTTAATTAATTAACCTTTTGTTTTTATTTACAGTCAATAACGGGTTTCGGAAATTAACCGTTGCTGCCGCAATTGCCATTTTAAAATGCAAACCCCCCGCATTAGGGACCATTGATTTTTGTAAAATCATTCAAGCCAACCTAAGGGAAGAATCTCACATAAACAGGATTTATACATTTGAGGAAAATAATTCTCTACAAAACCGTTTCTGCACCACAGATCTTTCTCAAATACTAAATGAAAACAATTATTCCCAACCTTCATCTTTACAACCGTCGCAAGTTTTACAAGACATCCAAGATACTATCAATGTTGATATCAAGGAATATAATAGCGAATTGTTACAATATTTTGATACCCTGCAAGCTGTAAGCAATGTGAGAAGAATTATATGCACAATGAATGGGGAGCACTCATTCGAAGGAGTAACTTCAAATGAATTTAGATTGATAGAAAACAAATTATGCTCAAAAGGAACTCAAGATTCAGGGTATTACTCAAGTCAATTATTGTCAGGTGCATATGCGGTTTATAAACGAAAAGATACGGGTAAATAATGTCAAATTACTTAGTGTACACAAAATTGGTAAATATTCTCCATACAAAATACAGAAGCAACACAGAAATTAGCCGCCATAATATGAATACCTAAGCAATACCGTTGCTTTGTCAATTTAGATACTTTGTGAACTAACATACAAAACACGTGAAAAAGTGTATTACGTTGATGCATCACTGATTTTAAGGATAAATACTGAGTGGGAAGACTCAATCAACAATCACTGGTCAAAGTTGAAAGAAGCAAGGGGCAACTTTGACCACTCGCCCCTACTCGATTTGTTGAAATTCAATCTTTTAAATGTTGCTTAACTTAAATGTTCTTTAACCTATTGCTGAAATGATTAAAAATACAATCTTACTTTGATTTGAAAGTGGTTTAAAGTTCAGAACACGTTATCAATTATTATATTCTATTAAATTAATCATAATTAATTGTTACAGGATTTGCCCAGCTGAATGCTTCCTTGAAGATATTAATTAATTACATGATTCATGCCGCCAATAAAGGTCTCAATACTTCGATAGTAAATTACGTATCAGAGATATTCGGAAGGTCTATTGATATCCTTTACGAACACAATGTATATTTGCCTTCATTTGACGACGTTGTGGATGCGATAGACAGCGTGATGAACCGAGTATTTGACAAGAAACAAATAGAGGTAATCACAACTCAAAACATAATTTTTTTAATCACATATTATAAATCGGTAGGTAAAGTTATTGCAGAGATTGTGGAGCCAAACACAGTGCTCACATAGATGCATTGCTAGCACACAACATGTTTCAAACTTATTATTCAACCTCACAAACACAAATTGAAAAAATAAAACAGTGAAAATTAAAAAAAAATCATTTTTAATCAAATAAACAGATGATGCTCTAAAACTTTTTCCATAACTGTTAAAACTTTTCTAATATTCAAATTCGGACAACTTTTATATTCGTTGTTCCTTTTTCGCTAAAAAGGCTATTCGCTAAAGTAGACGTATGCAAGTAGAAGTATGCTGTTTCTCAGTGACGTTTCACAAGGAGATCACTGTCAAAAATGTAAACATATGCACCAATACACACAATCCAATCAGTGTGTGTTGTTTGGATAATCTCTAATACAACCTATTCACCAAACCACTACACCGCATCAGCCTCTTCTTTTCAATTGAGCACTTTGAGCAAACAATAGAGCAGAAACATAACATTTGAACTGTGTAGTGATAAGCGAATTTCTAATATATTATCAACAGCCCCAATATTTGATTGATTACCTGCAAAGGGATCATATCTATACTGTTTCCCCGTTAATCCAAAAGCTGTTAATCCTTTCAGACCTGAATTAAAACTTGCAGTAATAAAATACATTTTTTGATCCTCGAATAATAATACACTGTGTAGAATTATTTGAATATTTTTTTTTAATATTTGAAACAGCATTAGGTCTCTGAGGGCGTGTTTCACCTAAAATGACAAAGTCATACACTGTATACAAAAAATACAACATTTTAGTAATCCAAAAAATTAACATGAAAATTAAACAATAAAAACACACTTCAAAACTTACATTAAAAAAAATAAATTTAAAGGGTCCGAAAGTTCGACATTCAACATAAAAATCACCTTTAAAATATAAACATAGTAACCGCAGTGGCGGCTCGTGACTTTTGAGTGAGCTAGAGTGCTAAGATTGAAAAATACGACGTTATTGATGTTGTTGAAGCCGAAAATGATATTTATTAATTTTCAAAATTTCATTTTTTGTATGGAGATTTAGATGGTAGGTGGGGCAGTGCCCTAAAACAACATTAATTAAGTTGTATTTTTCAATCTTAGCACTCTAGGTCACTGAAGTCACGAGCCGCCACTGGTAAACCGCCTGAAAGAGTATGTAAAATCCAATTAAAAAAATAGCGAGCAAAGCCAGTAATTGGAAAAAGAAAACTGCCAAATTTTTATTCGCTCTAGATGGGGAGAAAAAAATTCTGAAATCCGTGTATTTTCAAATATACATACAATACGAAATGGATAACCTCAAAATGTAGATATAACTTTAAAATCTACTTTAGATATACATGCTTTAGACGGTTATACATATTTGTATTGATCAATTATGAAAATAAATAAAATGGTGTAGTGTACCCCATTTTATAAAACACGAAAGATATGATTGTATCTCATTTATTTATACCTGATAACAATAATCACAGGCAAATATTTTTAATTTCAGATAAGCTCCCAACAAAAGTGTGTATTTACAATTGTCTTGCTGAATAAAGCTACCCTATTGATCCAACACTCACTCGCACAATTGATAAAGGAATTACAACGCTTGTTAGATAAATTATTAAGGTACGGTCCACTCCATGAAGTGCTGGAAATAAGTGACCCAAATGAAATTGATTCATCATTCTTCATATTCCAATTGTTGGAGGGGTTATCACGTCAGCGCATTGAAAACAAATCAAAAAATGTAAAAAGAAGCGCAGAAAGCGTTGCGAACAACCAACCTAGACAATCTCATAGTACTTTCAAGAATAATAGTATGGAATACGAGACTACGGGCGTGACGAAAACAACCTGCATCGATAAAAGTGAACATTTGAAGAAAGAAAGGGACGAAAGGGTGTTGAAAGAACGATATATGAATTTATTAAATAGAGCCGTTTTGGAGTGCGTTGATGCGTATCCCCTGATTTCTTTTTGGGCGATGGCTTGCCTTAATTTAGAAAATTAATGAGTCAAATACATAAATATTACGTATTATACATTAGAAAAAAGGTTACTTTTTATCAGTTCTAGAAAAAATTTGCAATAATTTTGCAAAAAGGAAAGTTCATGTTTTTCTGTTTAATTGTACAACAAATAAATTAAAATTTTAGACTACAAGTCAAAGAAAATATTATTGGTAATTGTATATTTTTAATCATTTCTAGAAATTAATAATGATGATCAATCAATAATTTTGTGAAAATAAAGTTCAAATTTTCTGTTTCTAGTCGTAAATAAAATAAAAGATAATTTCCAGGTATCCTATGTAATTAAGATTTATATATATTGCACTAAAGAGTTAATAAAAGAGAAAATAAAACAGGAAATGGTTTATAAAATTTAATCAAGCAGATTTGAAGCACATATTATTCAAAGGTGCAGATGAAATAATATAATGTTCAGTTTTGTTTACAAATATAAAATAAAAGTCTCCTTAAAACTAAAGACTAGCTTAAACAAGGGAATTAGGGTTAATATTATTATGTATTTACAAATGATCTAAATAAATCAGGAAATATTCCTACACTGTAATATTTTTGAGCATTATTTATAAGTTTCATTCTATTTTATCTTCGGAAAACTGCGAGGACACCCAGGCCAGCCCCCATTTGAGATTTGTCAGCAAATATTTGAGAGCTTTGGTCCACTGCTCCTCAGAATTAAATTGTATTTTAATGGAGTAAGTATTACCCGTGGCAGTATCTTCTATCTTTCCACGATCAATTTTATAAGGCATACAGAATTCAGAATCTCCCTTCTTTACCTGCTCTTTGAACTGTTGCAAGCAATCTAGGAATGCCACCATAGCTGCGTCGAACTTTGTGTCCCACAAGAATCTGAAACCTCCCGAACCATATAGAGGGAGCTCTTTATGGTCTTCCAGAGACTCGATGTATGAATGGTTACCGAATGGAACAATTTCAAATCTCTCAAACTTGAAGTTTATCTTTCGGGCTAAGGAGGAGAGCAACAGAGCGGTCTGTCCCCAAGCAGCGTTTATCTCCGACCAGTCAACTGGAGCGTTAGGCAGTCGCCCCAATCTGAAATTATTAATGATTCCAAAATGTCCCGAGTGTGAGATATAGAAAGCTGCTTTATATACATTAGTTTTCTTTAATTTCTCTAGTTGTGATTGCGTATAGGCCAGTTGACATTCGTAATATTTCGATTGATCTTCAGAGTTCATAAGATCTTTGCGGTATCTTGTGTATTCTCTCCAGTAAATGTCTTGCTCCTTGGCCAGCCGGTCCTTTTCACGCTCCTGAAGCTCAATTTCTTGTTTTGTTTCTTTTTCTTCTTTTTGCAAAGCTTCCAACTCATCTAACAAACGCTGTTCTTCGTGTTTCCAGTCGTCAAGTTCCTTTTCCAGGGAATCCAAATTTAAGTCATCTTTGTCATTTTCCAATTTTTTTAGGTAATCGCTGTAATCTTTCCATTCGCCTTCGGCAAGTTTGAGCTGATGGTCCATGAGCTGCAAGAGTGAATCTGTGCACTCGTCACACAAGGGATGGTCGACATCAGAGTTGTTGGATAACGTGTCGAATAATGTCGCTTTGACGAATAGTTGGCGACTTAGGCACTCAGTTTCGCCTCCACCGGAGATTACCATAAACCCATTTACACCAAGGGTAGATTCGGATAAACGAAAAGGAGGTATATAATGTTCAAGGCTAGCGGATTGCAATTCCAAGTCGACATCAGGCGTTGAATTTATCGGTAATGTCAATTCAGCTAGGGCATGTTCACCTAGATAATTTAGTGAATCGTCTAACTTTAAGGGTTGCAAACATCTTTGGCACGAAAAATTAACACTAGATTTCGTTTCTGTCATTTTGATAAAATAAGCCAAATTCCGATTTAAGTTGAATAAACAATCATAATAAACAAACGCATATTAAAATGAACGTCATTCCCCGACAATCTCTTCAAACCGAGAAAACAAAAACATAGAAGATTTGAAATGTAAACCAAATATTGCGTCTTGATTTTGTCTATGCTTTCATTTTATACCGGAAAGTCTACAGAATTGTACTTAAGATGGTAATATAAACTTTTTTTAAAACAATTCTAGACCAGTGGGTGGCCCAGTAGTGTGGCAGACGGAAAAATATATTAATCGATTTTTATTTTTTGACTTGGCAAAAAACGATAAATAAAGCGCGATTTCCAAAGCGAAATTTCAAATTTCAAGACCGCTTCGCTCAGCGGAGACAAGGAGTATTGCCATTATTGCCGAGCCAAAAAATAAAAACTCGATTAAAATATTTTTTCCATCCGCCACACTACTGGGCCACCCGCTCGTCTGAAAGGCAATTTAGGTGGGTTCATAATATCTCTTGAAATAACGCAAAAGGGTAGGAACTAAAAATCACACATGTATTACGATAAGTCATTTATTCTTCTATTCGAGGGGTTAGACTTAAACTAAAGTTAATCTTAACTAGATACAAAAAGATCATTAAAATTAGAGGGTCAAGTGCATAATTTTACGTAAAAGTCTGTATTCTTAAAATTAATTTCACTTGACGAAGGGAGGATTATTGGAAGAGTTCAAAGGCACTTCCCTTTTTTGATAACTGTCCAGGGTCGAGCGTCCTCGCGTCTCTGTGGCTGGTCTCCGACGGGCGGAGACCAGTAACTTCCTGGCCGAAATTCTGGAGCAACTGCGGTCAGAGGGCCTGGGCGGCCTCTCAACCTCCCAAGCTGGAGTCCTGAA
>JAHDVE020007486.1:0-17918 GCA_022606495.2 Halesus radiatus | reverse complement strand
TTCAACTAACAATATCTAATTACTTCGGTACTTGAATAATTTAAATTAGTTAGAACGCTAGTGAATGACGCGAAGTGTCAAAACTCTTAGCAAATCATTAATATTAAGTAACAAATGTCCTTCAGAAATCAACATTTTTAAATACTTATATAGTTTCATATCAAAGACCATTTCAATTCAACAATTTCCACAAACACAAGTTACCAACCAAGATCACGTCTCAACTTAGAAATCCATAAATTTAAAACTAGTGCTCCTCAACTCCGTTACGCCTATCAGGGTATAAAAATTTGAATGCCTCCCGTATAAAATAAAAAATATTAAAAAAATATAATTCTTCCAAATTACGAATCAAACAATTATTAGATATTCCAACAGAAAATACAAGTTTTAATTTCTTCTTGAATTTTACAAAACTTTTAGGTGTAAATAATGTATGTAAATAAAGATAATAAAATAATAATAATAATAAAAAAACATGTCCTCTAGAAATATTAGATGAGGCTTTTCGAAAAATGACTAAAATTAAAATGTATTTTGTTTACATCTTGTATGCGCCTTATTGTTGCATTTCTATTATCACGTACTTTTACTCTATTTTGTAGATAAAGTAACTATCGTGTACAACAGAACAAACTGTACCTGTATTACATTATTGATATATTTTATTTCTATACTTAGTTACCATTACTGTCGCTACATTGCGCTGCTCCCCAACTCAAAAGAGTCGAGTAGTTTTTGTTAAACAAATTTGTACTTTTTTTTTTTTAATTAGCTATTAAAATATATTTGTACTACTAAATATTTTATTTTTATTAATACTAAATAAAAGATTAAAAAGGGCAATGCCCAAACAAATCACTACTTACTTCAAAACAAATCATTTACTTATCTAACTAACTAACTAACTAACTAACTAACCATCACGCCGTTTCCCCGCAGGGGTAGGCAGAGAGGACGGAGCGCCAAACAACTCGATCTTGGCATACACTTCTTGCTTCATTCACTTTCATACAACGTCTCATACATTCTCTTCTGTTATTCCGACTTCTGACATGGCCCGACTCAAGTATTTGATTCACTTGATCGTGCCACGTCTTCCTTGGACGTCCTCGGCTTCTTCTTCCATTCACATTCGCTTCATATATTCTCCTTACACTCCTTTCTTCATTAATTCGCTCTACATGCCCAAACCATCTAAGCGTCCCTTTCTTAATCTTGCTCACTACGCTTACATCAGCCTTGCATTCTTTACGAATCTCAACATTTTTCACAAGATCATATATGGTTTTACCACACATTCGTCTCAGAGATCTCATTTACTTTTCTATTCATTTATTACTTTTATTCATTTTTTACTTTTCTATTCATTTACTTATCTATACTTTAAAATCGTGAACATAAATCGGTATTGCATTTTTTTGTTGTTTATGTAACTCTATTTTAGGCCACAAATTTATCATGGTAATTTTGCACCTTTATAGCCTTCTAGGTAGGAAAATCAAATTTAAATTTATTCATTCTATAAAAAATCATTGCGCAAAAATCAAGAATGTCCTTTACGCTAGGGGTTCACCTGTGCCGGAAATAATAATATATTTGATGGATTAGCATTTAACTTAGATAGATGACCCAGCCATTAAAAAAAACGTTATTTTTAATCAAAAATATATAAAAAGGTTGTCTTAAATCAGCCATCTTGACGCTATCAATCCTGTGAATTCTCTTTAATATCTCCCTATTAGAAAACCACCCTTCAAGATGTCTTGCAAAGCTTTACCCGGGGCAAACATTTCGTTAAGTAATTCACACAGCGCGGCTTGTAGCGTAATTGTCCGCTGGCAAATAATGACTTCTGCGAACGAATCCTCGGGGCATAACTCCATTTCATAAACATAACGAAAGCCTCCTCTGTTTGAATTACGTTGTTCCCGGGAATTTTATAAACGTTTAACATCGCAAAAAAAATTGCGGAATATCTTCCACTCTAAATTAACAAAATATTTTAAAAGCTTTACTTTCAATATTGGCATAGTGACGCAGATTTTCTTTCAGCCCGCTTCTCTAAAGAATTATAAAAGTATTTGGGTAGGTACGTTAAATAAATATCTGCCATTTTTATTTCCAGAAGAATGTTCTCGAGGTTTTACCAAATTTGTTTTCTAACGAGCAGTTATATTAATCTTCTCAGAGTTTTTTTAAGAAAAACTACTTCCAGGATTGATGACGAAAGTGTACTCATAGACAATACTGTACTATCGTAACTACGAATCAGAAATCTGTTTATGTGTAGCCTGAAATAACAATTCTCGTATGATGAGATGTTGCATCATAAAAATGCAATTTTAACTGATTCTTAATTATTGCAAGTTTTTTTATATTACCATTGCTTGGACGTTTATAAAATTTTTGGTTTTTTCTGTTATTTGCAGTTTAAGTCTTGTGTCAAATTTCCATGTCGATTTAATGTATACATCGATGTCAGAATTGCGACTCTCGAGTGATTAGTCAACTCTATAAGTAAGTAATTGAATAAAAAATTACATTGTAATCATCACTTTATTAATATATACATATCAACATGTTTCGAAACCGATGCTTTCCTCGTCAGAAATATACGGAATTATTTTTTGTTATTAAAAGTGTTATTAGTCAATTAAATACAATTAACAATCTTTTTTTTTAAATAGCTAAATACAAAAACTTTCCTTTACGATTCTGCTAAAATATAACGTTACAGCAAGGATATTATAAATAATTCAACACTCGTTGCACACCAGCATTAAACCAGTCCTACGCGATCAAAAAATCAAATACATATATTGTCAACTTACACAATTAATTTGAAATTTACTATTCACAATACATCGCATATTCGTAATACATTACCTAGCGAATTAAATCTTCCGGTAGCGAACAAAAAATGTTGATAAAAGCACTTAAATGAAATATAAAAAATAATAATAAAAAAAAATTAAAATTTAAAAAATTAAATTCAGGAACTAGTTTACTGGATAAAAATGGAATAGGCATTCGACTAGATAACTTAGAAGCGTTAGAAATAAGGAAAGCCAAAAAAACTAATAGTAGACGCATTGATAATCAAATAAATTTAAATAAATGTTCAATTCTTAAATTATTACCAATAAACAAAGTACACGCCCTTCTCGATCAGGTACCTGCTGACCTGCCACCCTTCACTCGCCTGTTTTTATCAATCTATAACACACGTGTATCTTAGTTCGTAGTTTAATAATATACTGCTCTGAAGAAGCTACTGTAGTGGCGAAACCCGGTCGGCAAAAGTATGTAACAAATAAAAGTGATGTAAACAAAGTTATTGTTATATTTTTTAAATTATAATGTCACATCACCAAGTTACCGCTTCGTATGAAAACATACTTAAATGATATTTTCTCAACAGCTTTTCAATAAAACAGAACTAGAGAACGGGTCGACTCTCTGATTCATTTTTTCGAAAGGCGGCTCGCATGTGAAATGAACTACCGGCATCTATTTTTCCTCCTTCATATAATCCGGGCCTCTTCAAGACCATTCTCTTTCATTCATTCAAGCCGTGCTTTTCATTCATTCAATAATATTTAACTAATCAACTCTAACATTGAAATTAGTTCGCACTCACATGCCATATTTAAAAAGGAGCATCTTGACAATTATAGAAACTACTTAATGCGCATACATATTTTTTTTTTTATATGAATACCTCACAAGAGTCCCAACTGCTCCCAACCGTCTGGAGCCAGTGAGACTATGGACATTCCCAATTGGGGAATGTTGTGAGGCTGAAGGTATTGGGGAGGGGAAGGAGAAGGGGAAGAGGAAGGTGGGGAATACCTGGCTATTCAGATCTGGTCACCAAACACGGCTAAAAGCCATTTCAAGCAACGTTTCAATTCTGAATGGTGGTCTTTCACCAGGGCGATACTGAGAGTATCTTCCACTCTGGAACGTGCGCAAATATACTATATATTATTTTTAAATGAATTAATTGTGAAACAACACAAATTAATTAAATAAAATTACTTGCGCACGCCGGGATTTGAACCCGCGACCTTCGGATTCGTAGTCGAGAGCCTTACCCCTCGACCATGGAGGCCGTCAAACATATGGCATCACTTCTATAATATGTAGATCATCACTTATCACGCCTACAAACCCATTCGCACATACACACGTACTTATATACTACGCATATCACCCGGTAAATACATGTATAAATAAGACATTTCAAGGAAACATATCATAGGTACCTACTATGTAATTTTAATTTATGGAAATTGTTTTTCACTGGAACAAATGTACTGTTTTGTTTAAAAAATAAAATAAATTCATAAATCCTCTCCTACAGCCCCTACTTTGATCCACCTCACAACGCTGCCCATCCGGTGACTATCTTTACACCGTACAGACAGGAGCACCCTTATTAGGTGTAAATTAAAAAATAAAATAAAATAAAAGCTCTATAAACTGGTGATAACTTATTTAATTAAACTATGTTTAGGTATGTCTTATGCTAAATAAGGTATGCTAAATATATCTATGTACAATTTCATCATTATGCTGTTTCCGTATCTTCTATTATAACTTTGCATGTCTCTGTAAAGTTTTCTTCTAATTTTAATGAATTTATATTATTTCTTCAAAGGGTATGTATTCACTTTGTGACGTCATTAATAAATTAATAAAAATTACTTTGTTAACACCACTTTTTTTAAATATATAAATATCAATATGTTTCGAAAGCGAAGCTTTCCTCGTCAGGACATACAGAATACATAAATAAATCATTGGAAATAACACATTATAAATAGTGCATTTTATAATAATAAATTATCAAATTTAAAAATATGTATTAAAATAATAATTAAAGTTTTTTAATAATTGTGACACCACACAGTTACTTATTTTTATGATAATTCCCTCAGCTGTCTTCGTTTGTATATATTTCGGCGGTCGACACAATCTTTTGATCACCCCCGTCCTCCACTATGATAGCTTTTTGCTCTTGATAAATATTTATTCAATTCGATTCAATTCATTAATTTTTCTTAAACTTTGCAAAGTTTCAACTAAAGCAGACATTTTTAAAGAAAATGTTTTAATATACGTAAACATGAAATAGCAAGATTTAGTGATAGCGTATAAAATAAATTAAAAAATATATATAAAATAAAAGTAGGTACACTTTATACCAGCAGCAATAAAGTTTTCCGTTTAAAAGCAGCTTCGTTGGTGCTAAATATGTCGATATCCGAATTGATTCTGTTCAACGACAAGATTTCCCTCCCCACCGGCATGACCATTGGCAATTTAGTTCTGCAAGCTGGGAGATAAAACAGTCTATGCTGTCGGTGATGGAGATAACCATCGGGAACATTAATGCTCTCCATGATAGCCGGGTTTTCAAACCATCCACGAATCAGTCTGAAGAATTGTGTAACAAAGTGTACATCGCTTCTGACGCGTCAATGACAAGATAAAGTCGGTAGGATAGAGTCACGGGTAGCCATACTCTCTAATTCAAAGAAATCTCAGAAATTTCTCCGACATGGGGGAATAATTCACCTGAAGTCTACTCCTTACGGAATTGAATACATTTTCATTTGATATTATATGGACATTTTACATATTATATAATGTAGTACATTATTTTTCACCTGACAACAGGATCCGAGTAACCTGGTTAAGTGTTATAATACCGTAAAGAAAATGACAAACAAAACTATTGTCCATGTCCCCCCCCCCCCTTTCCCACCTTCGATCACTCCAACGCCCCTTGGGGGGCGATCTCGCCTACGTTTGGAAGCTCTGGTCTATAGGTGTCTACTGTACGTCCACCAACTAAATAAGCGTATTTTTCTTACTCATTACGATTTCTGGGAACCTCTGTCTACTATTTTTAGAGCATTTTTTTTCGCGACCACTTTTCACAATTCCAGAAATACCTTCGCATCGTTTCAATCTGCAGCTCGCAGCATTTACTTCAAAGACGATCTGATAAGACCATCGCCACAAAACAGACATCAAAAACAGGTTGTTGGATTGGCCCCCGGCTATGAAGAGCGAGATGAAGGTGGCGAGGGGGTCGGAGACTGTTGATAGCGTCTATCTTGACCATCCCAGATCTGCAATGATAAACCACATGACCGCAGAAGCCTTCCAAAGCTCTTTAGATAAACTGAAAAGCAAACCGACCCCCTGCAGCAGTTTCTTTGAGAGTTATATATGCGCGTGATATCTCCGCAGTGCAGGGTCGGATTATTTCCTGAGGGCCAACTTTTCATGCTTTCAATATTGCGGTTTTGTCATCTTATATAACAATTTGGACGAATGTTTCACCAAAATGTCGGTAAAGGGAATATTTCATTATCGCTCGGTTCATCGTTCTACCGCCAGAGTTCAGGAGCAGCTCGTTTACCACTGGCGCTTCTCCCTACCGATAGAAAGAAGAACTACAACTTTGAATAAATTTTAGCAATTACTCTAATTTTCTTTATTTTTTTAATTTTTCCTTAAAATAGATATTTTTAAGGATGAGAAATTGAAATAAAAATGAATAAAGGATGTTAATGGCACAGTTTTGATTTATTACGAAGAGATGTTGGAGAAGAACGAATATGTTATGTACATTGTGGACCATGGTAGCAATAAAGAATAAAGATTAAAAAGAAGCCATAAAATTGATATGCACAAATGCCTACAATTGCATCAGCTATAATCACGGACAAGTTATTACAGCATTAAGAGATTTTCGGACAGACCACAGAAAATTATTGTCAGTGTGCCTAATGGACAGCAGGTTAGTAATATTATTTTTATTTAATAAAAAATCGTTTTTAAAAATCGAGTATTGTACGCGATCCACAATAATATTTACAATCTATTAAAAATCTTGATCTGCTACTGGACTAACACTGAAACTACCAAAAATTTACAATATCGAATTTATCCATTATTTTATTTTGATACCTCACAAGAGTCCCAACTGCTCCTAACCGTCCGGAGCCAGTGAAACGACGGCATCCCCAAATGAAGAATGTTGTGAGGCTGAAGGTATTGAGGAGGGGAAGGAGACGGGGAAGAAGGAAGGTGGGGAAGTACCTGGCTATTCAGATCTGGTCATAAGGCTAATGCCATTTCAAGCAACGTTTTTATTCTGAATGTTGGTCTTTCCCCAGGGCGATACTGATAGCATATACCACTCTGGAACGTGCCGCAAATATACTACATATTTTTTTTTATTAATAAATTGCTAAATAACACAATATAATCAAATAATATGTACTTGCACGCGCCGGGATTTGAACCCGCGAACTCCAGATTAGTAGCAGGGGATCGTAACCACTCAACCCCGGAGACCGTCAATTAAATATTTAATTCAAATCATTGTGTAATTTTATTGTCTTTTTTTTACGAAAATGATTATTTATTATCTGAATTAAAAGAATCGCGTTGCAAGAAAACTCCTAAATGTGTAAGTGGTACCTAATTAAAACTAAATCTAATGAAAAAAGTGCAGTGTGATAAAATGGTGCTGTATCCATCGACGCGCGATAAAGCCCGCATCGTGCGCCTTGGTGCGAGGGAGACAGCTTCCCCGACGTCGGTTTCGACGGGAATTTTAACGGGATTAACGTGTTACGGATAACTACCGAAACGTTAACAGCTCTCCACCCCCTTTCTCCCCCCTCCCACCAGCCCCTGCAGAATCCTGGGTCTTTTCTGCACCCTTTATCCATTAGTGAAGCTTTCCTAGAGGTTTAGGGAGATCTAGGCAGTGAATAAGCCATATTAGCCGACGTTCTGATATTATAAAACTTTGGCGCGCAGTAATCTTTCTTATTTTTTTATTACTTATTATAGATATATAATCAATGTGGAACGGTTTATTCTACTCACCCGGTTCATTTTGGATTTTAATAAGATCAATCATGCACATCCTTTTTCAAAAAAAGAAGAAGACTACCTGGTAACTGTATAGATCGCCAGGAGGCAATGTCAGTCTTCGTTCGACAGTACCACGGCACAGGCTGTTCCACAGCACAAGAACCATTTCGAGGCAACCATGGACGTTTCAAGAAACCCCCCTCATATCAGTATGCAGTATTCCGGTTATAGTTCGGTTGCTTATCTTAATATACATTTTTTTATGAACTACTTAGGTAATTGTTCAGCCCTCTTTATTGATAATTAACTATTTACCAATTTATCTTGGAGATTGGTACACCCCTGTAGATATTCTATAATATTGTTAATGTAACTTTCGTTACCCAATCACTGCTCCACTGAATCATTATTTTATTTTAATCAAAAGCTAGTAAAACTCACTGTTACAAATTTTATAAATCGAGTTTGATTAAAGTAAGGTGTATGATCAAATCGCTACTCCGAATAGATGGAGGATAATGTTTACTTTAACTTAGAACATTATTTAGAACACAATGGATTCAATTTTTGTAATAAATTTTTGACTGTTAGAAATCTTTTTCCATTTTAAGACAGTCAGCAATGAATTTTTTTGACGTTTCCTTAATTTGTTTCCAGTTTATTAGCATTTTTGTAGTTGTAAGTTTTTTTTAATATATATACTCGTATGTAAGGGGTGTTATGAGATGAACCTGATTTATTACCAGTGATTCCTGACCTTATTTGACCTTCATTTTTTGTTGTTTCAAATTCACGTAAATACATACAAATTCAGTAGGTATTTGATAGCTCGGTTCGATATGGAAGGTTGGGCGGTTACTAGGGTGAGTGATCACTGATGATGAAAAATACGTCAAATATTGTTAGGAATCACTGGTTAAAGTGAGTCAGGTACGTCTCTTAACACTTCGTGTATATATATCTATCGAAAACATTGTAAAAAGCTTAGCGCCCCATAAAGAAATAACATTATGATTTGTTAGATATTAATACTTTTGAAAATTGTAAAAAAAATATGTTTATTTTATTTTCATTCATTTTGCACCTGTAAAATTATCTAAGGTAATTTATTCCTATTGGTAATCAATAGAAAAATAACATAATTAACAAAAAAATAAGAAAAATACTTGCAGATTCATACAAATAAATAAAAAATATTGGCAAACGCGGAAATCCAAAAAATTCACTTCATTTTTTACTTTTTGTAAATAAAAATAAGTAAATATGTACGGAGAATTGAAGTCATCTTTAATACAGTTAATATGATATGACATTTGTCGGAAGTGCCAACTGTAAAAAATTAATTCTTGTAAAATTGTTAGATTATAGCCCCGGCCGTCATCGAAGGCGTAAAGGGATAAAAGCCCAAACCCCGAATCTACAAGTGGCCTATGGGTTCTTAGGTGAACCTGAAATATGTGTGGCAAAGTATTTAATCTTAGTACTTATCGGAACTACGCACCCCTGAAAATTCCAATTCACGACGGTCAACTCTTAGATCAGTGACGTCATCAGCTATCGGAAGGTTGAAAGAACTAAAGCGCACACCAGATACTAAGATTGGTGAGCGTGCTTTCAGCGTGTCGGGCCCTAAACCCTAAAGCCTGGAATAAACTGACATACGATCTAAGACTGAATAAAGAAGTTAGCAGAATTCAGGGCAAAATTCAAAACTAATCTCTTCAAAAGTCATATCCATGAATGTTTCAGTGCACTACCTAATTAACATAGCGAAGCTAGCCGTTAGTACGTACCTGAAGTAATAAACAGAAAATTTTGAAACTTTTCATAGTCCGCGACATTGTAAATAATTATTATCGACAATCTCAAATAAAATAATATTTCAAATAAATACCTATTCTTCTTTTCCCGATAGCCTTCTAATAAATATAATATCGAAGATAAATAGGATTTAAACAGTAACTGCAATATCATGCAATGTGTAGTGTTTTCTAATATTATTGTGTCCTGTGCATGCAAAATCATGCCTAATCAAGGTAAAACTTTTTAATTTAACGTTTAATCTAGAGTGACCTACAAGGAACGTATATTTCTGTGTTTGTTTGTACGTAATTAGATAAATCCTAGCAAGTAGTATTTGCACAGCGCCTTTGAGGTGATTTTTCACAAAAACGGCGCTATACAAGTCATCCAAGTATTATTATTATTAAAAAACAACATTGATTTTATTGCTCTGCTATTTAATTAGCAAGAAGTGACTTATCAAAGAGACAGTATTTTTTTCTGTTCTCTAAAACTAACCCCTGTTAAAAAATATATTTTTTAATAAAAGTTTATTACTGAGTTTTATTACTAAAGTTTTCGCACGCTTTGAGGACCTCTGGTTTAACGTATAACGAGCCACATGAAACTGGAAGAGCAATTAAAGAGGAAATCATAAAATCTGAAAAACCTCTTCCAGTTTTAGGTTCGGAATTCACGTTTTCTTTTGGGATTCCCCTTCTTACGGTTGCGACGGAGATATCAATAAATTTCATTTATTAGGGTTTATGAAAATTCATTCAATTAGAAAGAATATTGCCGAAGAATTTCTTTTTTTTCAATACCGGCCAAATTTATGTTTTAAGACAACAAGTATGGTAAATTACGCAATAATACTTTAATAAATAAATAAAATAATTATATAATTGGAAATACACTTTGTATATACCACTTTACTTAAAATATATAAATATTTCAATATAAATATTTATATTGAAATATTTATATATTTATTTATTATTTATTTATTTTGAAATATTTATATATTTTAAGTAAAGTGGTATATACAAAGTGTATTTTCAATTATATAATTAATAATGATGCCACAAAGTTATCAATCATTTGAAGAAAATAAAATAATAATTGGATGATTTGTATAGCGCCATTTTTGTGAAAAATCACCTCAAGGGCGATGTACAAATATTACTTCATATTCTTTATCTAATTATGTACAAACAGATACAGAAAAACGTACTTACCTGGCAGGTCGATTCAGATGAACACAGTTTTATTAGAAAATTTAAGTATAGAGAAGATAGTTTTACAGTTGCTATTTTATTCTCATTTTCTATTCATGTTACATTTCTTAGAAGATTGGTGGCAAAAGAAGAGTTGGTATTTATTGAAATAATTATAGTTTTTAGGACTCGAAAATATTTATAAAATGACCTTAAAAAGCCTTAAAAAGCTTAACTTTAACTAGTATTGTACGAAAAAATAACAAACTTTCTCATTTGCAGATTTTTTTTGGTTCGGTTTAAAAAGCATAAACATCAAAATCCACTTTTAAAATACTAGTAATTCTAAAACAAACTGTTTTTTCTAAAAGCTTTTACGTCTGGGATAAACTTCAAAACAATTTAGTTCAATTCCTAAGAATGTTCGTTTGGACAATTAATGTTGTTTTTACCCGGAGTATTTTTTTATGAAATGTTGTATTTTTCAAGAAATAATTTATTTCACAAACACGCGACAATTACAACAGATTACTTTTTTCTTTTTCACAATCGAAACTTCGTTGTTAGAACCATTGGCCTAAAACGAACTAGATTCGCCACCCTAGCAACCGTTTAATAAAATGGAGACTTACGTATTCTATGACATTTAAGTTTGTAGATGGGCAGCGTCGGACACTGCGGCCTCGGCTATTTTGATAAAACATCAATCGTACATAGTCCAGGGGCCCTAGGACGGTCCATCGATAAAACCCTATATCAATACGATATTGACTAAATTCGTCAACTATGAATATTAGATGGCATGTGCAAGCAAGGTCAACAATTGATATACGATATCCCGACAGCCAGCAGACAAAATCCGCCTGATTTAGCGAAGCCTCTTGGGTGTCCGATAAGCTTCAGTTAACTGTCAATATACACTACTTTTTGAATAATGTCGTTCATTATACAAAATCACTGACTTATTAATGAACGGAGGCAAACTAATGAAGCTCGTAGAATTGAAAGACGTCGTATACGCGATCAATTGAATCCGTCCGAGCTAGAAGAAACGGAATTCAGACAGCTGTTCAGAATATCACGAGTTATGGCTAAAGACCTCATTTACCAATTAATTCCATGTTTAATGTCAAAAAGTTCATGCGGAATGCCAATGTATATTAAAGTGAGCGTATTTAATATTATTATCATATTTTACATTTATTCGACATTGTCAACTTATTCGTACGTACATTTGACGTTTAGGAATGCCGATCCATAGACAATACCCGCCAGTGTTGCTATCGTAGGGCGAATTCTCAATAATTTCGTTGTCAATGCCGGTTTGGCTATCCACACACCTCATGAGCAAAACCGATATAAAATGGTGGTCAGTTTAGCCTATCAATCCGATATTGTTAAGTTATTGATTTAACCTGATCTATCTAAATAGCATATTGGAATTATATTCTCGGTAGTACTGCGCGTTGGCTTTGGGTCCGGACCGTATCGGTTTTAGTGTCATTCTCTTTGGAATTTTGTGTTCTACGCTTTCGTTTCCGATTTTTGTAAATTTTGGTTGTACTTTACCCTCATATTTAGCGACATTTTAAGAAAATCCGTAAATTTTAAAACTCATTCAAATTCACAGCGTCGTATGTTCTTTAGTTTTTAAGAGACATACTTGAAGTTCGGTATAGATTGTAACATATTATTACATGGCAGAATCTCGCGATCCGGCTCGCAATTATAGTTAAATTGAGATATTATTAAAAAGTCTCAATAGATCTCACTATACTCAAAATCCCCAAATAGCTCAATCCCAGGGTATATAGATGTATATAAAGATACATATACACAAATATTAATCGTGTTCTCAGTTCGTTTATAGACAACTTGAGAAATCACCGCTTCTAGTAAATATAAATAAAGACACAGACATATAAGTATAATAATAATAATATAAGACAGGAATGGGGAATTCAAACAAAAACAATTCTCTTTTGCTATCAAAAACACCTTGCATTGAGGTATATATTTGGATAGCGGATTCTAATGGCTTCTAGGAAAAGCTTTAACCTTTCTGTGGACGCATTTAGATCATTAAAGGTTAGAATGAAATGTTGACTCATTTTAAACCGGCGGCTTCCGGCTGGTTCCCGGTCCGCCTCCAAAACGAGGGGCAACCATTCGGTAGGCCCCAAATTTAGTACTGGCTTTTAAGTAATTCCGAGGCAGTTTGTCGACTTAAGTTGTTAGGGACTTGCTTCATAACACTATACACACTCCCCCTCGAAATAATACTTGGTATACTCATTTTATCGGATAACTAATCCCAGAGATGATCCCGTTTCCGGACAAATACCGAATTGATCCTACTTCTTTAAAGTGGCGCAATGATTAATTTTAGACGAGTTATTGATGTTTGAATTTACTCCTGCAGAAACAGTTGCTCATTTGGGCGCGATTAACTCCCCACACTCGACATCACTTTTAAAACGTTTAACTACTTACTAGTACTAGTTACTTTCATAACTCCATAAACATGTTAATAACACTGTTTCGAAACCTTGCCGTCTTTTTATTCTTCTTTACTTATACCCCATAATATTCCAACTACCCTCAGCCAAAATAACTATAGCATCCTTCATTTAGTGAAGTTTGAAGGCAGTTCAAGTAATGGGGAGGAAATGTGTAAACACGGTGACAAACACGCCGGTTTTACATGATAATCTGTATGGCAATATACGCAATGTGGCACACTTAGACCGGTACCGGTCCGGAACAGTCCCGGGAGTATGCAAACCGGGAACTTAATCATCGCTGGCCGACGACCAACACGGGCTGGCGGCAGGAAGACGTTTCGCTTTCAAAAATTACCTGTCACGCACTGACAAAATGGCAATTCATTTAAGAACAATTCCTTAATTATATAATTTCCTATTCAAAATGGTGGCAGTAATTTTATCAATTAATTTGTAAAAAAATATGTGATATTAAATTATAGCAATATGAATTAATCAGAAGATTTTTTCGTTGCGTATACTGATAGAGAAGTTTCTGAAAAAAAAAATACTTTTCTGTGCCTTTGTAGATCTACAAAAAGTATACGACCGAGTTGACAGGAAAATATTATGGAAGGTATTGTCCGAGTATATAGTAGTATATTTGTGTGATTGTTCGAGGACAGCGTCGCATGTGTTAGGGTAAAAGGTGATTTTACGGAGTTGTTCGACAACAAAAAAGGTGTTAAGCAAGGCTACAAAATGTCACCGTGGTTATTCAATCCTTATACATGTATGCAAGAATTGAAAGAGGTGGGCTTGGCCGCGAAAATCAAGGATAAACGAAGTATGTATGAAGAATGAGCTAATGATGAATGTAAGTAAGTCTAAAGTCATGGTATTTGAAAGAGAGAGTACGAAAACCGTGTGCAATATAGTAGTGAATGATGAACACTTGGAGCAGTTCGATGAGTTTGTATATTGGGAAAGTATGTTTACGAGAGACGGAAAGACTGATAGGGATATTGAAAGAAGGGTGAATGCAGGAAACTCCATTAACGGAGGGCTGAACGCTATTAGCGCTAACAAAAAAGTTGTCGAAAGAAGCGAAGCTAGCTGTCCACAATGGAGTGCCGATCCTACCCTGATGTATGGCAATGAGGCATGGAATTGGGAGAGGAAGGATGAAAGTAAACTGAATACCATAGAAATGAGATCTCTGAGGCGAAGGTGTGGTAAAACCATGTATGATCGAGTGAAAAATGTTAAGATTCGTAAAAAATGCAAGGCTGATTTACCATAAGCGTAATTAGTAAGATTAAGAAAGGGACGCTTAGATGGTTTGGGCATGTAAAGCAAATGAACAAGGAAAGGAGTGTAAAAAGAATATATGACGCGAATGTGAATTGAAGAAGAAGCCGAGGACGCCTGAGGAACACATGGCAATATCAAGTGAATCAAATACTTGAGTCGGGCCATGTCAGAAGTCGGAATAATAGAAGAGAATGTATGAGACGATGCACGAATGTGAATGAAGCAAGAAGTGTATGCCGAGATCGAGTTGTTTGGGGGTCCGTCCTCTCTGCCTACCCCAGCGGAGAAACGGCGTGATGGTTAGTTGGAATTAATCAAAGAAATAATATTCCCTAATTGATAAACTAAAGTTCTTAAAAACTTAAGACAAGATTTTTGTGCATAGCGCAAAGGGTAACAATTATTTTTATAAACAATAATTATTAGCCTGAAACACTCATCCAAATTGAAAAAAAAACCTTTCCGAGCAAAGATAAATGTCGCCGACAGGACTCGAACCTGCACCCTTCTGATGTCCGGTCAGATGCCCTACCGTTGAGCTACGTCGGCTTATCGCAAACCCACCAAGTTAATCAATATATACTAGTGTTTCATTCAATAATTACTGTTTTTATTATATTTTCACCTGTAAACAACCAACTTTATTAGTATGAGAAAGGCTTGTAATGGCTAAATCCCTCAAATAGATGGCGTCGAGACAAATTATGTCTACATTTGATTGGTGAAAATTGCTTTGACTTGTCAAATATTAATAATTGATAAACTAAAGTTCTTAAAAACTTAAGACAAGATTTTTGTGCATAGCGCAAAGGGTAACAATTATTTTTATAAACAATAATTATTATAAAAAGTTTTTTTTCAATTTGGATGAGTGTTTCAGGCTAATAATTATTGTTTATAAAAATTAATAATATTCCGTTCAAAGTTAAACAATTAATTGTATTAATAAGTAGACAATTTTATATGATATCCTTAAAAGCTTACGTTATTTTATTTGTAGCTAGTTTCTGATTGGGGATCGATATTCTTATGCACGTAGTTTTATTATTGTTTTTTTTTATTATTATTTCTGCCAAAAATAACTTTCAGTAGTCCATCGTAGGTGTTTGAATTTGCCAGACCGACCGGTAACCGCTCGTCAAAACCGGTGTGTTTGTCTGTGTGTTAAGATGATGGTTAGAATTTACCTATAGATTGAGATCTTTCGAATAAATTTTTCACGTATAAAATTATTTAGACAACGCTCGTCTCAAATGTTGAGTCTAAGAGGATCATAACCGAAACATGAAACTTTTTGTCAAAAACCGGGGAGAGATTCATCGAAACTCTTTTAAAACACGGAATTTTGAACTCATTGGTGCGTTTTTTTTTTTTTTATTTATTTGAGGTAACTCTTACAGTTTTGATATCATTATATTAGGATCCCCGAACATTATAAATAGGTTTCCATACACTTAAATGAAATCATGATACGGTAGTCTAGTCGTCTGCTAACTAGACTGATCGATGTGAAGTCATTTTTTGTACCATTTACACCCATCGCGTGAACTCTGTACCACTGATCAAACACGTATACAATTTCACACGGCGACAGTTCAAAGTTGACGTTATTATTTCCACCATTTTTACGAAAATTATAACTATTCCTGGGTGAATGTGGACATTTCGGGTGTTGTTATTCTGTGCCTTGAAAATTACATTTTCGCAGTCAGTGTCAGTCGGTTAATAAATAAAAATGTCCATTATTTTATTTAGTCTCTTTGTGTTGTTTCTGGACTGTTCCTGTCCCTTTCTGGAACCGTTTTCCCCAGGGATTGACTTACAATGGTTATTATAATTTAAGAACTTGTATTCCCATACATAATTGCATACACGTATAACTGCACATATACATTAAAAAAACAATTTACAACACGTTTGCTGTGCAAAAAAATAATAATTAAGTTTTTCGGTTTTGTTTTCTATTTTATATTATAACTAGCTGATGTGTACCCGGCCTTGCTGGGGATTTTTTTTTTTTTAAGTTATAGTAGTTGTGAATTTTCGCTTACATTTTTTGGTACCATAATTGATTTTGTTATGCCTTGTGACGACTATTAATATGTCTATACAATGAAACAATCATTTGAAAATTTAATTTCGTAAGAAATTTTTTTTTTTTTTTTTCAAAATGGATCTAAATAATTTAGTTCTTAAGTAGGTACATACTTGTGTTTTCAATTTTGAAAATATTCTACCAAAAAAATCTTCTTAATTTGATAATGTAATCTGTGGCTTACAGCTTATGCAGCAGTTACTTACTTATGGCGGGTTCAGTGTTTTTCGTACCAATTTTAAAATGTTATAGCAACAGCTTTTCGTAGTGAATTTTATTCAAACTAATCTCTAAACTTTCCCGGCACTGATAAGAACAAACTGTGCTATTATCAGCGATATTTTTGAGCATATTTGGATTAATTTTTTTTATATTAATACCGCACATGAGTCCCAACTGCTCCTACCCATCTGGAGACAGTGAGACTATGGCATCCCCAATTGGGGAATGTTGTGAGGTTGAAGGTACTGGGGAGGGGAAGGAGAAGAGGAAAAGAAGGTGGGGAAATACCAGGCTATTCAGATATGGTCACCAAACACGGCTAAAAGCCATTTCAAGCAAAGCTTCAATTCTGGGGTTGAAAAGTTGGGCTTTCACCGGGGCGATACTGAGGGTATCTTCCACGCTGGAACGTGCGCAAATATGCTTTTTAAATGAATTAATTGTGAAACAGCTCAAATTAATTAAATAAAATTTATTGGCGCACGCCGGGCGCGCGGATTTCGGATTCGTAGTCGAGAGCGTTATCCCTCAACCATGGAGGCCGTCATAAATGTCTATAACATACTGAAAATTTAATTTTCGTCTCTTGTGAAATTTTTTTAGTATATCTGATTTTATTTTTCAAAACATTTTTTCAAATTCAAACCAAAAACATATTTCTCACATTTCGTCACTAGTTACTAAGTCGAGTAACCGCCAGAACCCTACTACAGCCTTAACTGTCCCATACGTACGGTTATTTAAAAAAAAAAATTAAATATTTTTTCGTGAACAAAAAAACCTCACCTAACGTAATCTAACCTACCCTACCCTGGCCAATACGTACGGTTTTTTCTTAATATTTTTTGGCGAAAATATAAATTTCACCTAACCTAACCTAAAATAACCGTCCAATAC
>JAHDVE020007485.1:0-47788 GCA_022606495.2 Halesus radiatus | reverse complement strand
TCTTTTCTTTTGTAAAATGATTTAATGTTGAGTTCCCAAAGAACCGCCATTGAATGATACTAATTGTTCTGGTCTCCTTCTATTGGAATTCTAGCAGAAAAAACGCAGCACGTCCATGGCATAAGCTTCTAAAATGCACCGAAGTGTAATACTAATTTTGGACAAAGAAGCTCTGAAATTTCAGCTGTAAAATTATATAACAAACACCCACCAAGTATCAAACAAAGCAATTCAACCAATAATTTCATTAAGTCCAACAAAACTTGAATTAAGGAATTAGCAGAAGATGAACTGACTAGTATTCTTAAAACAACGTCATAGAAGTTACTGAAAATACCTAACCCAAACCTTGAAGTTGAAATATGGAAGTCGCTGAAACCCCTTTATTGAAAACCTAGTTCGCCTCGGCACAGAATCTCCTAGTGAGGAGGACTATGATAAAATTCTATAACATATACGAGTATGTATTTTTTATATGTATACCATTCAATTCAATTCTTTATTCCTTTTAGAAATTTACATTTTAAGGTATTCTTAAAGATATTATTAAATAAAACAGGATGCACAACATCCAAAATAATTACCTGTAAAATATAATAAAAACTAAAAGATAGAAGGCAGACATACACAATCTCAGTAAATAGCAAACAACGCATACTGGTATTATTATTAGTAGCAACAAAGTTTTAGGTTTAAACGCTGCTTTATTGGTGCTAAATATGTCCATATCCGAAGTGATTCTATTTAACATCAAGTTTGCCTTCATCACCGGCAGGACTATTGAACAGTTGGTCCTGCAGGCCGGGAGATAAAACAGTCTGCTGTCGGTGATGGAGATAACCATCGGGAACATAGAAATGAATCCTCTCCATGATAGACGATTTTCCGAACCATCCGCGAATCGGTCTGAAGAAATGTGTAACAATGTGTACATCCCTTCTGACCCGCAGATGGTTCATTCCGAGCATACCTAAGAGGAAGTCGGTAGCCATACTCCCTCAGGTAGAGAAATCTCAAAAATGTCTTCTGAACTCTCTCCAACATGAGGGAATACTTCACCTGATGTGGGCTCCAAACCACCTACCATCATAGTTCACTTCTGGAGATGTCAAAATTACATAGAGATTAAGAATGTGAAGGTTTTATAATTAACTCCACACAGGAGGTTCTGAGGGAAATACTATCGGGAAGCTGTGTAGAGGGTATTTTAGAGGATAGGAAGGAGTGAACTTGGGTCTTGAAGAGACCCATGTTGTAGGATGGAAGAAACACAGAGGCTGGCATAACATTCCACAGGCGGGCTGTTGTACACAAGAACGAGTCGTAGAAGCGACCTGTTCTCATGTGACAAATGTCAACCGTGTGCAAATGTTGGGCGCGCGTTTGGCGTGTTTCCCGATTTTGCACCGGTGCCGAAGGGATCAATTACGCTAGTTCCCCAGAGCACCTCCCATTAAAATACCGGTAGAACAAGGACATCATTCCCACCTGACGTCTGTGCTCCAAAGATTGCAGTCCGTTTGTTAAGATAGGCGAATCTGTCAAACGGACCGCCCGTTTCTGCACATCTGTCAAGGTTTTTTTCAGATATTTTGGGACTCCCGACCAGAGGTGGCTGCAAAATTCTATAGTGGGGCAAACTTGCGATTTGTACAAGGTCAGCAGTTGTGTACTAATAAAGTATCTGCGGTCTCCGTACAATACACCCAGCTTTTGAGAGGCTTTACTTTACTCTGGCTTCGGTGGAGCCCCCATACCTGAGCTGTTTACTTAGGGTTACACCAAGCATAACAATGGAGGGCTTTTTGGGAAGATTCCTTCCAATAAAGGCGACTAGATTATCATTACAGTAACAGATTTACCTGTTTTGCATTAACAGATTTTTTCCAGATTACTGATTACAATTAAAAAAAAAACGTAAAAAACGGCAGGAAATAAATGTCAAACGTTGAATAAATCAAAAATTAGTGAAATATTCAAATGTCCATAAGCCGTTATGTTTCACTTATAAATCTGAACATTAGCTATAATTTAAAACGAGTTTCGTAATGGCGATTCATTTGAATAGAGTTCAAATTAACTGTTTGTCAGTTATTTTTCGTCTGAAGTGTTGTGCAAGTCTCGAAGTTCAAGCAGTGACAATTATATAATACTAGCCGATTTGTACCCGGCCTCGCTCGGGATTATTGTTAAGTCTTGCTTGTCACTTGGGTGACATAATAGATTTGACAACGAAAGTAATGCCTTGTGATGACTATTATTACCTCTAAATAAAGAAACGATTTAAAAATTTAATTTCATTAGAAACATTATTTTTAATATATCTAAATAAAAAAAAGTTCTTAAGTAGGTACATACTTGTGTTTTCAATTTTGAAAATATTTTACCGAATAAACCTTATTTTTTTTTGCATATGTAATCCGTGGCTAACCAGAGTGGTATATCTATAGGCTAAACTCAATACAAAATTGGGGTTCAACGTTTTTCATATTAATTTTAAAACGTTATGGTAACAGATTTACATATTGGATTTCATACAAACTACTCTCTAAACCTTCCCGTCACTAATAAGAACAAACTGTGGTATTTTCAACGAAACCGGTCTAGTAATTTTTGAGAAAATCGAGGACAGACAGACAAACATTCATTTTTATATATAGCAAAAAGATTCAAGTTCAATCCTCTTGCACGGTGGAAAAAAATATTCACGGCCGCTCGACAGTACTGGTGGTAATGTCATACGCAGGAATTGGAGTTCAGAACCGTGTTTCCTCTTCGGCATACTCGTATGATGGACTTTCTTTTAAGTTTAATTAAATAATAATAACTAATAGCAAATACCTTAAAATTGATAAGTGTAATTTAGTGTACTATCCATAGAAGTGAGGGTCAAGTTAGTCTCTCAGAAACCGATCAGAAGTACTGTACAGGGCCCGCAGATACTTCAATAGTACACAGCTACTGACCCTGTACAAATCGCAAGTGCGCTCCACTGTAGAATTTAGCAAGTACCTCTGGTCGGGAGCCCCAAAATACTTTAGAAAACCTTTGACTCTGTGCAGAAACTGGCGGTCCGTTTGATAGATTCCCCCATCTTATCAAACGGATTGTAATCTTTAGAGCTCAGATGAAAATGCTGTCCTTATCCTACCAGCATTTAAATGGAAGAAGCTAGCAGTCGACAATGGGGTGCTGATACCAACCCTGATCTATGGCAGTGATGCATGGAACTGGCAGAGGAAGAATGAAAGTAGACTGAATGCTGTAGAAATGAGATCTCCGAGGCGAATGTGTGGTAAAACAATATATGATCGTGTGAAAAATGTTGAGATTCGTAATGAGTAAGATTAAGAAAGGGACGCTTAGGTGGTTCGGGCATGTACAGCGAATGAAGGAAAAAGGAGTGTAAGGAGAATAAATGACGCGAATGTGAATGACAAGACGCCGGGGACTTCCGAGGAAGACATGGCACGATCAAGTGATCAAATAATTGAGTCGGGCCACGTCAGAAGTCGGAATAACAGAAGAGATTGTATGAGATGATTTATGAATTTCAATGAAGCAAGAAGTGTATGCCAAGATTGAGTTGGTCCGTCCTCTCTGCCTACCCCTGCGGAGGAACGGCGTGATGGTTAGTTAGTAATTTTTGAAAGAGGGTGGTTTTTTTTTGAATAGTTTAGTACTATAGTATAAGAAGTTTTTTTGTCCAAATGTTGTGTTTGTGGTTCCTTGTTGGATATGTTTTTGGCTCTGAGGTCTAGCGTTTCTAATATGTGTGAATGTTGTTATTATTTTTTTTTTGTATTTATGAATACAAAGTATAATTGTTTTATCGATATAATGTTAAGTTTGTAGAAGATTTCATCAGTGCTAGTTCTTGCAGGGACTTTAAGTATAACATCACGATGGCTTTTGTGCTCTAATGAGAAAATTATGAAAAATATCATTTGCACTGGCCCATCTGATAATATCATGGGTTTAATGGAGAACAAAACACATTAACTTATGATTGTAAATGAAACATAATTTGGTTTGATTGTAGCCAATAATTGATGCACAGTCTACATCAAACATTCCCGCTACCCCAAAACGTGACTAATTAACAAAACGAGGTGACTCCATACAAACAGAATGCATATTCGAGTCTTCGGCCTCGACTCTTTCACGTTGTCGGTAGCAGAAAGCCGCGGATGACCTCGACTTGTTAAACTTCACTGCAGCCAGGAAATGCACCCAATATGGCCTGCGAACCAGGCGGCCTCTGGCGGGCCTTGGCCTTACGAGCCAGAGGTTCGGATCTCGGCTAAGCAGCTAAATCATTATTATCTTTGCAATTCGTTTTGTTCTGGATTCAAGTACACCACAGGACGGCGGCTTACAAGTATGGAAGATAATTGTTGTAATTGAGATTATTGTAAATTTTCATCTTCATTGAAATGCAGACCAGCCTACAATTAAGCATTTTTGAAGGAGATAAAAAAAAGGTTTTCAGAAGTAATTTTTATGCCAAAATGTTCGTCACTATTAACATAATCATCGTCAGTCAATTAGAGTCCAGTCTTACAGTGCACACGTCCCAACCTTCATTTTTCATTTCTTCTTCTCTTTTCCACTTATTACAACCTCACAATGTGTTCTAATTGGAGATCTCATAGTCTCACCGATTTTAGACAGTTGTGCGGTAGTTATACTCCAGTTACTTTATTTCCAATACCCCCAGTTTTTAGGAAATAACATTGGTGGGCAAAAAACCTTTAATTTCAGATATGCAGATGACACTACCCTCATTGCTTCCTTTGAAGAAGAAATGAATCATCTCCTTAATAAAATAAAAGGTAAAATCCAGCTTGGTCTACTAATCAACAAAGCCAAATCAAAACTAAAGGTGGTCGACAGGGCAAACACCTTTGTAAGAACATATGCTCTCACAGACTTAGAAACGGTGAATAACATCATATATTCGTACCTAGGGTCGTCTTTAAGTGACGAAGGAGGTTCTGAAACAGGAGTGAAAAGAAAGATTTGCATGACAAAAGACGCTAGAGCAAATTCCAAAAGATACGGAGTGACAGAGGTATAACGAAGACCACCAACATGAGACTCGTCTGAGCGCTGATTTTCCCCATATTCCTTTACGGTGTGGAAACATCTACAGAAAATAAGCGGAAAGATGGCCTCGAAATGTGGTGTAGAAAAAAAATGCTTGGGATTCCATGGACAGCCAGTCGTACAAATACATAAAATCTGGAAGAGCTTGGCATCCACAGTAGGCTATCAACTGCACCATGAGAACTCCAACCTGGAGAAGCTCATGGTCACTGGCAAAATGGAAGGCGGGAGAAGCAGAGGAAGGTCACCGATGCGTTGGAGAGACCAAACTTTGCAGGCCTTCTGAACGTCGGTGTTTGCAGCTCTCCACGTAGCGCAGGATTGCGAGGAGTAGGGGAGCTTTGTAAAAAAGGGAGATTGGAGTGGGGGTCACGATCCTCTGCAAGAAGATTATATTTATATAGCCAGATACTTCCCAACCTTCTTCTATCACATGACCTTTCCCTCTACGATTTCCACAAATTCACAACATACCCACAACACAAACGGGAATGTCATAAACCAACTGGCTCCGGGCTGTAGGGATTCTTGCGTGGAATCTAAATTTTAATCAAATAAAGTGTGTACAATCCATTATCATTTTTAATTAGGTTAGTCTGTCACCATGGCATACATGTTGAAATTAACCTAATTAAAGCTACCTTCTCAACATTCGGAGAAGTCACTATTTCAAAATGTACCTACATGAACATCAATTTGTCTTTTCTTTCTATGTAAATAGGGCGTGTCTAAACACGTCATTTAATTCAACAAAGCAATTAACGATAGTCAGGCGATAAACTATCATGTCATGGTATACCATGTGACTATGAAATGACACAGTAAAACCATTAAGAAGTTCCAGTTAAAAAGCTTTTGCAACATCTTCTTGTAACACTTACGGCCGTTCATCTCAACCCTACCGAGCAACTGTTGAGGCCAAATTTTGCTTCAATACTTTTCAAATGCACAACTACGCTCTTCCCAACGAAATTCTAGATCAAATTAACGATCAATTTATGATGTAGATTTCTGTGGATTAAGTTCCTCTCAATAGAGGACTAGTTATGAAAAAGTGTCAACAGGGTGAACAAATGTCAGTGAAATGTCAAACGTTATTATTTATTATTATTATTATTTCTATCTATTTATGGCGATTGAAATATTAATTGACAAATATATATTTCCGTTTTCGAATGTTAAAATATGTTTTTTCGATGTTTTAAATAAAACTGAAGAGAACCTAACTTATTTGACTGATTATGCTACGTTTTGTCTTTTTTTTCATGAAAGAGAAACGTCAAATGTCTAATGTAAGTCTATGAAAGTGAGCAAGCACTATTTTATAGTCTACAAAAGTAAGCGGGCACCTCCATAAATAATTTGGGGAAAAAATGTTCGGAAACAGGGGAACAGAGCGAATGTTCAACAAAACATTTTGATGATTGGTGGCTCAGATTGATTATTCGAAAATATGTTAATTCGAATCATGGTACGGTGAAAAAGCTCTCACAAAATAGCGGTGAATTTGTATGAATAACATGATGGTTTACATTATGTTGGATTTCTGGGGTTGTTTCAGCGGTATGCCAATGAAAGGTGCTACGAAAAAAACTAGCTAGCTTTTGTGTTTGCTCCCTCCTTCAATAAGAATATCTTTAACATCCGGGTTAACTCCTAACAGTACTTAAGAATACCCTCTACACAGCATACTCAAAGATCTGAGGGAAGACCTAATTGTATCTGATTATGTCCAAAAGGGATTGAAATAGCAATCTTTCCAAATGCCTTCCATTGATAAGTTTGGTGTAACTTTAAGTGACCAGCTCAGGCACGAGGGCTTCTTCGAAGCCAGTCAAGTCATAGGGCCATTGTGCTATCTCCCATTTTACCTTATTCCTTTGGTAGTAACCCGGTTTCTTTGATAAAGTTCACCAGGGTTGTAAATGGATATTTTGATGTCTCTTGGTTCCACAATATGTCTTCCCAGATAGCTGAGCTTTCTTCCCATCAATATATAGACTCTCAGAAGTTGGGCATTCTTTACAGGGCCTGCAGATACTTTAATAGTATACAACTGTGGATCCTGTATAAAATGTAAAAGAATTTGACAACCACCTCTGGCCTGGAGCCACAAAATACCTGAATAAAACTCTTGATTCTATCCAGAAACCGGTGCTCCGTTTGATAGATACCCCTATCTTAACAAACGGATTGAAATCTTTAGAGTACAGCCGTACGATGGGAATACTGTCCTTGTTCGGTATTTCAATGGAAGATGCTCTGAAAAACTAGTGTCGTCAATTCGTTCAGCTCCGGTGAATAGTTATTTAAACACGGTTATCATTAGTCAAATGAGAACGGATCGTTTTGATCGAGTAGAACAGCCCGGCTGTGGAATGATTTACCGGCCTCTGTGTTTCCTCACTCGTTCAATTACTTTCCTCAGGGACTACTGTGTGTAGTTAATGTAAAACAATGTATGTGTAGAATTTGATAAGAATATTTATAGCGATGTTTCGCAATAACAATTCTGCTCCTCTTCGGGCTGCATCCTTGAGTTTTGTCGTCGGCTAATAAAGCTGAGTGATACGTAACTCAATCTTATCAATATTGCTCAATAATATTATTTTTTTTTTAGTATCGTAATTTAAAACGCATTTTTTTCCTCATAGCGCCAGCCAGTACCTATCAAACACATATACATAATTGTTTACTCTATAATATTTGTTTTTCTCATCTCTTCATAAGTACCTAACTATTATATTTTTTTTTCTATACTATTCTTCACATCTCTTCATACTTAATTATTATACTTTTTTCTAGATATATTATATTACCATACTATGTCAATACTAGTTTTTTTCCCTTCTATGTTTATATAATGGCACTTAATATGAACTAAACATGTGAATTTTCCTGTCCTAAAACGGGATTTGTTCCCAGTTGGGCAGTCAAAGCTTTCTTACGTTTTGTTGTTAAATAATGTGTGTTTCAAATAAATAAATATTATTTTTATTATATTGGGTAATAAAGTGAGATATAAATAAATAATTATGTAGTAATATTTTCGGGCTTAGTTTGTCGCACATTAGGATCGAAATGTTTCAAAATGACATTTGTTTTTATAATACCAGTTTATTTCGTGCCAAAACCTGATTGTGAGCACGCAAACCGTGGAGTGGCTTCTAGCAAACATTCTCGTATTCCAACACGGAGCAAATAATACACATAGATGTCCTAACATGCAAGAGGTAAAACCAAAATAAAGGGGCGCAATCTAAGCGTAGCGCTAATTATTTAAAAACCGAATATATTGTTAGAATATTTAATTTGATTAATTTTTTTTGTGTTTAATTCGTAGAATTCCAATTTTTTTTAAATATAATGTAATTATATTAAAAAAATAAAAATAAAAATTTAGTTTAACACTTTTATCAATATTTTATTATTTAAAATCACGCGAAATAAATGTGAACGGCAGTGAACTAGGCTGGTGCCAAAATGGTTGTCACGTGATCTTTTCTTTCAGTCATCGAAATGGTACGTTAGGTCTTAGTCTATTAATTCTAAAGTCAGTATATTCCATAGATAATAGAAACATAGAGAGATATGGTATATTTGCGTTCCGTCTGTCGCCGAGCTACGACCAAAGTGCACCAATTATCAAAGCGGATATTCAATGAAAGTTGTGCGTTTGGTGTGTAGGTGGAAACAAAGGTGGGGCGCCGCTGTGCGTAGATGCGAGCAGCAGTAGTATAGGTGAACGATGTTGGCGACACGCGTTATGCGCGCAGTATAATACTTTTAACGACTCATGGCGCATCTCTGTTGTTTCTATTATCTATTTTGTTTCGAATCTAAATGGTCGCATTATATTTTAATATGTATACTGCACAAGAGTCCTAACTGACCGAAGCCAATATTTTGGTATGTTGTGAGGCCTAAGGTAGCAGAGATGTGGAAGGTGAATAAAGGGAAGTACCTGGTTATTCAGATCTGTTCACCAAATACGACTAATTTAATTTAAAACCCTATGTAGGGTAGGGGTAGGGGTAGGGGTAGCGGTAGGGGTAGGGGTAGCGGTAGGGGCAGGGGTTGGAATAGATGTTGGAGTAGGGGTAGGGGTAGGGTAGGGGTAGGGTGGTGATAGGGGTAAGGGTATGGGTAGGGGTAGGGGTAGGGGTAGGGGCAGGGTTAGGGGCAGGGGGAGGAGTATGAATAGGGGTAGGGGAAGGTTTTGGGTAGGGGTGAGGTAGGGGTAGGGGTAGGGGTAGGAGTAACACATAACCCCAAAACTTAACCTAAATCATTCATAACCAATTGCTTAAAACTTTGTAAAATGATTTCAAAGGAGTCTATGACATTTTGGTTTGACATTTCTAATACTTTCTTCTGCACAAATTAGTCTAAAACTCGAAATGAAAACATCATAATGTCGGCTCTGTCACGGCATTCTTACATATTTAAATAAGGAACGTGAAATACTGAGGGAGACTTTAGTCGTAGAAATCTCCGCTAATTTATTTGTTTAATTAATTATTAAATGTATTTATTTAATTGCTGATCGGACCCGTGTTGCCGTTAACCTCTAACTGGCAACACTACTGTCACAATAATACACGTTACGGCGCAAGCTCAAGGTGGAAAAAATGTTTTTTTTTACAAAAAAATTTGACCGGAGGCTGCTGCTTTGAATTCACGAAGAACACTGTCTGAAGGTTCCTTGTTTATTTAATTTGAGTATACGCCCATCTGTGCTGTTACATGGACTTTTAGAAAATTATAATATCTTAAAGTTTCAGTAAAACAATATTTTTAAAACGTTTAACGGTAATATAAAACTAAAACAATATTATAACAAAAATCATCAAAGCTACATTATCCAAGCTAAAATAATTAATTGTGGGATTCATCAGAGTGCTGGTATAGATGACGTTTTTTTTTTTGTAAATGGAGTCAACAGATATATCAACAATATCTCCAAACTTGTTGCTCAGATCATGCATCCTATCATCGTCGGTACATGTAATTTAATAGTGGCGACGATGGCAGTGCTGTCAATTAGGTGGTTAATTTTTATATACTCGATTTTCTCGAAAATTACGCGACCGGTTTCGCTGAAAATAGCACAGTTTGATCTTATTATTGCGGGAAGGTTCAGGGACATTCATCGCAGACATTGCCGATACAACTAACAAGGTTTTAAAGATGTTTGGCTTCCTTTGCAGAACTCTAATAGATTTCAAGTGTTTAGATTGTATGAGAATGCTCTACACTTCATTAGTTACAAGTCAAGTGGAGTATAATTCACCTATTTGGTCCCCTTTGTATAAAATACACTCTAACAATATGGAACGGGTTCAGCAAATATTTCTTAGGTACATACGAGTATATTTCAAATTGAAAATTAAAATTGAAGAATTAATTATTTAAATTTAATTATGAATTGATTGCATCTAACGCTCTCTGACAGGAGAATTATTTCAGAACTACTTGAATTATATAGTAACACTAGCTGAATTTGTGAATTCTTGCTTGTCGTTTGAGTGCCATAATTGATTGGACAGCGAAAGTAATGCCTTGTGACGACTGTTATTATTTTCAGACAAAGAAACATTCATTTGAAAATTTTATTTCATTCAAAACATTTACTTTTTCAAAATATATCTAATTAATAAAGTTCTTAAGTAGGTATCTCTTCTTGTGTTTTCCATTTTGAAAATATTCTACCCAATCAAACCTTCTTCCTTTGAATATGTAATATGCAGCTAATCAGAGTGGTAAATCTATGGGCTTATCCCAATACAACATGGCGGGTTCAATGTTTTTAATACAAAAATACATAAACAAGTAATAGTAGCATGTTTTAAGAAAAGGTTAAAAGGACAAAACAAAAATGTTGAAATTTACAAGAGTCATGGGGCAACTTTAGTGTTATTTTGTGACATGCGTCAAAAGATCGTCGATAAACTGTCTAAAAATATGTAGTCATATAGATTAGCAAACGCCTATTCTGAATATATAACTTTTAATATTTATAATTATATGTAGAATTTATAAATCGTTATTTAAAAGTGAATAAAAAATTATCTCATCAAAACACCTTGTTATGCAGGTACCATTGCATTTGGAACATCTGACATTATATGCACATTCTGTTTTTGTATTAGTATGAACATTTTATTTTTCACTTTTGTTTTTGTAATTTAAATATGATTTTTTTTACAATAGTTTTGACAAAATTTAAACTACAATTGTATATAAAAAAATTATTATTAGTTAAATAAATTAGACATTTTGTTTGGAAGTTTTATTTACTATGTACTTTTGCTATTTTTGATTTATTAAATTCGCTACCGGTTTCGACACAACCGTGCCATTCACCAGCGTTCTTAAAACTGGCACGATTGTGTCGAAACCGGTAGCGAATTTAATAAATCAAAAATAGCAAAAGTACATAGTAAATAAAACTTCTAAACAAAATGTCCAGAAATTGCTATATAGTGAATGCCGAAAAAATACAAGAAAAATAAATTAGAGTATTCATGAGGAAACCAATTATCAATACGGATATTATGATAATATTAATGCTCAATAATATTACAATTCTTTGAGCTGAAGTTTCTAAAAAGGTACATAATTTTACTACATGTGTATTGTAACGGTTTACTATGAATAGAACATAAAATTATCCACAGTAAAGCTCATCCTTGTTTTGACATTTGACATTCTAACTTTAAAACTGATCAAAACCGACCAGCCATAGATTTGGAGCGTTTTTGCGGGTTTTGAAAGATACTGGTATTTAAGTTTGAACATTATTATTGAGAAAAAAAAAAATAAACAAAGTTGGGCTAGAGTTCCTTATTATAAAATGTGTGAAAAAAAAAATTGATGAAGATCGTCAAAATGGTGGCAAATACTAAATCAAGATTAACTATTGAGTAAAGTTACCCCAAGAAAAAACATTTAATTGTCAGTTAGGTGACAAGGCTGCACAATGTAAAGCCTACAATAAAATGGGTCAGCAATGCCCAAAATGCAAAAAAATTCACCTTAATCGAGGTAGGTACTTGACGAGACCTTTACCGATATGGACATACGACCAAGAATGAGAAAAAAAATAATCGCCTGTGGACTAATAATTTTTCTTTGGCCTTTTGTGCGAAGGTTATTTAATTTCGTATTCCTTATATGGGCGAGTTGAATAATGTATGACTTGCCCAACTTTTATTTGTATTTAGAATTGAGAGAGTATGACATTGTGTCATTGGGACAGTGAAGATTAAGAAAAGATCTCTCACAGCTGTTTTTAAGCATGTGCGGAGGCGATAAGAGTCAGGCGTTTAGTTGACCTATAGTAGCAAGTTGACGGCCTCCAGTCGAAAGGGGTAAGGCTCGACTGCGAATCCACGGATGCGGGTTCAAATCCCGGCGAGCGCAAGTAATTAATTTGTGTGTATTAATTAATTTAAATATCATATATAGTATATTTCCGCACGTTCCAGAGTGGAAGATACTCTCAGTATCGCCCTGGTGAAAGACCACCATTCAGAATTTAAACGTTGCTTTGAAATGGCTTTTAGCCGTGTTTGGTGACCAGATCTGAATAGCCAGGTGATTCCCCACCTTCCTCTTCCCCTTCTCCTTCTCCTTCCCCACCCCAATACCTTCAGCCTCACAACATTTCCTCATTGGAAATGCCATAGTCCCACTGGCTCCAGACGGTTGGAACAGTTGGACCTCTTGGCGAGTGATATATAAAAAAATGAAGTGGTAACTTTGTGATGTGACATTAAAATTTTAAAATAAAACTTTGTTTACAATACTTCTCTTTTTTTTATTTTTATTGCTGATCGGGTTTTGATACTTTTGCAGCTTCTTCAGGGCAGTATACTACTAAACTATGATAAATGTATTTTTAATCACTGAATTTTTTTTTAATTAAATTTTTTATATTTTATTTTAGTACATAAAACAGGTAATACACTCAAAACTTACATACATGAATGTTTACATAGCAAATAATAATCAATAAGTAGAATAAACAACAACAAACATAACTAACTAACTAACTAACTAAGGGGTAGGCAGAGAGGACGGACCGCCAGACAACTCGATCTTGGCATACACTTCTTACTTCATTCACTTTCATACAACGTCTCATACATTCTCTTCTGTTATTCCGACTTCCGACTCGATCATACATGGTTTTACTACACATTCGTCTCAGAGATCTCATTTCTGCAGCATTCAGTCTACTTTCATCCTTCCTCTGCCAGTTCCATGCCTCACTGCCATACATCAAGGTTGGTATCGGCACTCCATTGTGGACTGCTAGCTTCGCTTTCTTGGACAACTTTTTGTTTGCGCCAACTGCGTTCAGTCCTCCGTTAATGGAGTTTCCTGCATTCACCCTTCTTTCAATATCCCCATCAGTCTTTCCATCTCTCGTAAACATACTTCCCAAATACATAAACTCATCGACCTGCTCCAAGTATTCATCATTCACAACTATATTCCATACTGTTTTCGTACTCTCTCTTTCAAAACACCATGACTTTGGACTTATTTACATTCATCATTAGTTCATTCTTCATACATACTTCGTTCATCCTATATACGAGGAACTGTAGATCATCCATACTGTTAGCAATCAGCACCGCATCATCAGCATACAACAGACAACATACTTGCAGACTACTCATTTTCGCGCCCAGGCCCACCTCTTTCAATTCTTGCATACAATTATCCATGAATAGATTGAATAACCACGGTGACATTACGCAGCCTTGCTTAACACCTTTTGTGATGTCAAACCACCCCGTAAATTACCGTTTTCCCTAACAAAAGTGATAATAAGACTGAAAAAGAAATGAAAGGTCGAAGACATATTATAAAGTGGGTGTATAAACTAACTCCTTATTGTCACCTGTGCTGATGGTACACTGTTTTGGTATTTAATAAATGCATCATCATTTTATCAGTTTGATATTAATGGTAAAACATTTAAAAAAAAATGATTAATTGTGTCATTAAAAATGTGTATTCCATTATTAGAGCAGTGTATAGTATTGTAATTTATTAATTATATTTAATATCTGCGGTAAAGGAGAGAAATATCCCTATTTGTGTGATAGGCTTTAACATAGAAAATGTCTTTTATCCTCCTTGTTGATTTTCTTGTTGGTGTATTAATGTTGATTTGTGATAAAATGTTTGTTGTATCAATTGATACATGTATAATTTAGTACAAAAGGAATACATTGGAAAGTTTACTGAATGACAGAGATTGTAGTTTATAGTGCGAAATTCCGATCATTATACGTTGTAAATTGATCAGATAAACCTTCACGATATGCAATCACAGGGGTTAATTTTATTTGTATGGATTCGATTCTGTAATTATGAATCTCGTAATCAGGAGACCAAATTCCAAAATACTTCGCACAATCGGTTTATATAACATCGATTTATATACTATCTTAACAAACGGACTGCAATCTTTGGAGCACAGACGTTAGGTGTGAATGCTGTCCTTGTTCTACCGGAATTTTAATGGAAGATGCTCTGAGGAACTAGCGTCATTAATCCCTTTGGCACCGATGCATAGTCGGGAAACACGCCAAACGCGTGTCCAACATTTGCACACGGTTGATATTTGTCACATGAGAACGGGTCGCTTCTACGACTACTGTTCAACAGCTCGGCTGTGTAATGATCTGCCGGCCTCTGTGTTTCCTCCATCCTACAACATGGGTCTCTTCAAGACCTAAGTTCACTCCTCCCTATCCTCTAAAAGACCCTCCACACAGCACCCCCAAAGATGATATAGGCCTTGAGGCAAATTATTTCCCTCAGGGTCTCCTGTATGGTGTTTCCGTAAGAAAAAAAATAATGTTGTTGTTAATTCTTCACTTTTAAAACAATTTGTGGTTAGTAGAGTTAATCCTAATATTTATGATGCACTTTTTGAAATAGTATCTATATGTTTATTGAAATTAAGTGATAAGTCAAATGTCACGCCCAAGTCTTTGGTTGAAGTTATGTTCAATAAAGCGACGTTATTTATGTGATACGTATTTGAAAACTTATTTGTGTTCTATGTGAAGATAATATTAACAACTCTCAAAATGAAACACGAAACCGAAAAGACAGAAAAAATAAATTTAAAAAAAATACGGTAGGAAGTGTGGCTCGAATCCGGGACCTTGAGCTCTAATCCACTGAGCTCAAGCTACCCCAATACTTAGAATCCTAAGAACTGTCAAAATCATCTTCAATTAATTCCTATATATTTTTAGCTGCTACCTTTTTATCATTACTACAAGATTCTAACCGAATTTATTTGTAATCTTTAGACAGTATCTCGGGTTGAATATGATAAATGCGTTATAGATTGAGACAAAATGGCGGGCGGATACCAGGACGCAGGTAGCGGACTGGGAAGGGAGTGTACTTTGTCAATTGAGAACATTTATAGTATCGGACTTTTATTTAAGTTGATTTGTATTGGTGTTTTTGACTTTCATTATTTCGAATGCTTCTAAATTATGTAGTCTAATAGCTATTTAATTTTTATCCAGTAAACTAATGTCTGTATTACACACGGTGGTTGGCAAATTCCGATAACCAATTATTATTAAAACATCTCTAGTGCTCTTTTACACTGATTATTAATATTACGCGAAGTTTTGCCGAGATATAACGCTGGTTTAATCAACTCATCCTTAGTGGCCGAGTGGTCAATACGAAAACTGGTCCACGCAGGCGTCACGGGTTTTATTATCTGCCTAGCTATGTCCTCCAATACTGCATAAGCAACATTTTGCCACTGTAACGACGGCAGTGGTGGCAGGATGGTAGATACTCTTAGTATCTCCCCGGTGAAAAACCATCATTCAGAATGGAAACATTGCTTGAAATTACTTTAAATGCGTTTAAAGATCAGATCTGAATTGGCCAACCTTTCCCTCCCCATCTCCTTTCCCTTCTCATTCCACTTAACCTCACAAAATACCCCTTTTGAGGACGCCATAGTCCCACTGGTTTAGGTTATTACGTATTATAAATAATTCAATATCTATTCGGAGTTAAAATCCATAGTTTATGGAACCGGCCCTAAGTTTGACATTTAAACTTGGAACTAGAATATCGTCCTTAAATCGAGAGTGTTCTATTGAAAATTCAAATAAAATACTCCATTTTGAAAACCGTTACTTCCCTTCAGAGCTCTTTGATTTACCGCGGGAAAAGGCGAAATGCAAAATGGCGGACCCCCGGGCGATCCGTGGACGTATTAACCTATCTTTCGCGGAATCTATGGTCGACGCGTGCATATTTAACAATATTATTGTAAACTTACGGAGAAATAAGTGTTTAGCAATAATAACAATATGGAGTTTGAGCGGTGTTAACGGACGGTTCCCACGACTCAATAAAAACAATTTCTCTTCTCATTGAATCTTGATATGTATTTGCATAGGTTTTGTGTTTCTAAATCCCTTTGTTGCGCTTTAGAAACGGTGAATCGCGACTTTTTAACCTGAGAATAGTGTACGAGGGGTTAAGTTAAACCCGGTAATACAAGTATTACATTATTTTATTTATTTACGTTTTTATACTTTATTTTTTAAGAGTTTTTATACTTTATACAGCGCCCTTGAGGTGATTTTTCACAAAAACGGCGCTATACAAATCATCCAATTATTATTATTATTATTATTTATATTTCTACAAGTTGTTGTACTTTATATTTTTACATGTTTTTATACTTTGTATTTTTACATGTTTTTATACTTTATATTTTTACATGTTTTAATAAATTATATTTTTACGTGTTTTTATACTTACATTTTTACATGTTTTTATACTATATATATTTCTACATGTTTTGATACTATATATTTTTACACGTTTTTATACTATATATTTTTACATGTTTTTATACAGTGTATTTTTATATGTTTTAGTACTTACATTTTTACATGTTTTTATAATATATATTTCTACATGTTTTTATACTATATATTTTTACATGTTTTTATACAGTATATTTTTACATGTTTTTATACTTTATATTATTACAAGTTTTTATACTTTATATTTTTCATGTTTTATAGATATCTGAGACGAATGTGTGGTAAAACCATGTATGATCGAATGAAAAATGTTGAGATTCGTAAAGAATGCAAGGCTGATGTAAGCGTAGTGAGCAAGATTAAGAAAGGGACGCTTAGATGGTTTGGGCATGTAGAGCGAATGAACGAAGAAAGGAGTGTAAGGAGAATATATGACGCGAATGGAAGAAGAGGCCGGGGACGCCCGAGGAAGACATGGCACGATCAAGTGAATCAAATACTCGAGTCGGGCCATGTCAGAAGCCGGAATAACAGAAGAGAATGTATGAGGCGTCGTATGAATGTGAATGAAGCAAGAAGTGTATGCCAAGATCGAGTTGTTTGGCGGTCCGTCCTCTCTGCCTACCCCTTCGGGGAAACGGCGTGATGGTTAGTAAGTTAGTTAGTTAGTTACTTTATATTTTTAAAAATCTTTTTATGCTCTACAGGTTTTTACACTTTATCTTATTAACACTTTTCTATTTCTTTTTATTATTGTATTTACATTTTTCTTACCTTTATGTTGATGGCACACGTTATACCGTATATATAAATAAATAATAAATTATACCAGTTAGTAGCCGGGTGGATAAATACGCAGAGCTCTCACTGTGGAGTTGTGGGTTCATCCTCTGTTAGCAGAGTCCCCCATCATTGTTAACGCGCTTTATTTTCAACTTATAATGATGATTGTAAGAGAAATTAAAATTATTTTCGGTTATTTGTAATTTCATTCGAAATAAGTACATATATAAATAAGTATTAAGCAATTGGAAAATAATAAACGAAAGTATGATGCTAATAAAACATTAATTAATAAAATAAGGAAAATTATTTTTCCCCACTCCTCAGCATGTTCACATGACCCAAACAAAATAATACATTTAAATAAGTCAATAGCATTCACGTCATTATAAAACAATTACTAAAACATTGATATTTAATGTGGGAAAAATAGATTTCAACTGCAAGTACCCCACAGAATAGATAGTGTATTAATCACAATTATTTTCTCAGTAAATCGGCTTCGCCGGTAATAAATCATTTTAGGCACAATAAAAAATGAAATTGAGTGCGAGTAACTAGAATCATATGAGTGGGTTTTGAGCGGCGAAACAGCTGTCACAATAATGAAAAACTAAAACACTCGCACAACTTAATAAAAACATAATTAAATTTGATTTGCATTGAAATTAAAAAATAAATTAAATGGAGTTCTACGAATTAAACACAAAGGTTTTTTTTTGTTCCGTGATGACTTACAATCATAAGCAAATCACAAGTGGTGTGTCGCTACTTATCTAAAAAAGTGGACAATGTCTACATGTCATATTACAACCTTCAAAATTAATGATGTGGGAATATGAAATCGAAAGAGAATCGCGGTTTTCTCTAATAAGCGGTTGTGCAGTGAACTTACAAAGAAAAACTACAGCGAACAAGACTCACTTGGATTAAAATATTACTACAGCTTGACAGCGCATCACTACTAAATAGTATTTGCCAGTACACTTTCCTAAACAGAGCGCCACGAATTTATAAATATAAAAATCCATCAATGAGAACACAGTGAGATACGAATCCTTGAACGCACATATGGAGTTAAAAAACTAATGAGATATTTCATACAACATACAAGGACACCGCCAGCTGGGGCGAGAACGAGCCTTTACCTTCGTCATTGAGATAGTGGCCAAGTTCCTCAACAAGCACGACTTCGACCTGATCTGCCGGGTGCATCAGGTAGTAGAGGACGGGTATGAGTTCTTTGCCAAGAAGCAACTGGTACTGCGGGGAATTCGATAATGCAGGAGCAATGATGTCAGTGGACGACACGTTGAAGTGCTCCTTCTGGATCCTGAAGCCGGCTGACAAGCGCATGGCGTACGTGCAGACCAACACCAAGCGTCCCGTCACCAACAAAGACAAAGAAGATTGGAAGAAAGGATCAGTACCTCCGGTCCCCGTCCTCACCCACCGCCCAACTTCACATAACTCCTATCATTTGTATTAGCGTCTTGCAATATATCGTAAGGAATAAATACAGTTAGCTTCTTTTTTTTTTTTTCAATAAGACATGTATGAAAACTTAGACCAAGCCGTATTTAACTTTGATAATCTAACTGCATCTCTTTATATGGTCTATAAATGTGTAATGATAGTGTCCAAAAAAAAAAGTCATAGATTTAATATAGGAATAATGTAAGAATAGGAAGTAAGATTTGTACAGCGCCCTTGAGGTGATTTTTCACAAAAACGGCGCTATAAAAATCATCCGATTATTATTATTATAACATAAAAACGGTTTCAAACGGTGGCAGGACGTGCGTCAAAGCTAAAATTCGCTATTTCGGTGCGCAGCGATAAGGCTAATTTTTTTCTTCATTTTTTCTTCTTTTCTTTGAGTGTTTTTTTTTTCCATTTCAATGTGTGAAGGCCATTTATATTGTTTTAGAAGTGATGAATTTCAGATTAATATGACATTAATTGGTTTTTAATGCATAAATTCATTTAAAAAGGTTTTGCATTGCGAGAAAAAAACATATTTTTAAGTTATGGTTTTCAGCCCTTTAAGTTATTTTTGTGGTAAATTAAACCCTGGCACAGCAAATATTAACTTAAGCTTTTTTCGATGAAGAAAAAGAGCATAGAAAGCCGATATTCTTCCCTTTTTTAAATCGCTTTAATGTTGAACTCCCAATTATTTAGACAACCGCCGGTGTGAAGTATTGTCCAATATGTCCATAGATAAACCATAGAGTCAGCAGAGACGGAGGC
The DNA here is from genome assembly GCA_022606495.2 of Halesus radiatus. NCBI lineage: Eukaryota > Metazoa > Arthropoda > Insecta > Trichoptera > Limnephilidae > Halesus > Halesus radiatus. Next base: position 27,800 of record JAHDVE020007485.1, on the reverse strand, counting down.
AAGTCCATGTGGTGGGATATTTCGGCCAAAGCGACTTTCACTCGGGCCGGTCCGACGCAATATGTCTGAGATAACTCGCGCAGTGGATGCGTTATGTCATCGTAATACAAGGAAAGATGCAAAAAACAGAGTGGCTTTTATACTCATTTACGTAGCTTTCTTGTACACATAATTTTAAGCGAATTGTTGCTACGCTTAGTCGAGCAAAGTACGTGCACATATGCGTTGCTTGCACACTGCATATTTCAAACATATTACATATTCAGAAAATAAATTCCAGTGAAATATTAAAGAAAAATCAATTATTCTGTTTTTCGAACTAATGGTTTAAAAGAAAACATTTTCTTTTATAAATATACTGAATAGTTGTCATTTTTGTCATTAAGGCTGTTTCTCAGAGACGTTTGGCAAGGACGTCACTACCGGGAGTTTGGATATAGTATTACTGTAACTCTTCAATGGTCTATTATTGATACCCGACATCTTATTTCAGCGATTTTCAGATAGCCTGAAAATCGTTTAGCACTTTTAAAACACTCTACTCTTCATGTTCGTAGTATTTTGGAATATGGATCTCAGGTGTGGAACCCGGGCTATGCAGTAGATAAAAACAGAATTGAAAGCGTTCAAAAGGGATTTTTAAGGTACCTAAACTTCCGTTCTTTTAGATCTCATGTCGGCAGTCAAGACTCCGCGCAGTTTTTTTTTAATTTACAGACTTGCCGAAGAAATGTAGTGGATTCCGTAATTTTATTTAAAATCGCACGCAACTTAGTTGATAGCCCTGATCTTCTCAAACGCCTATTATTCCACATCCCAAATCGCAACAGCAGACAGCTACTAACTTTTTATATCCCTCATTGTAAAACTAATTCCAAACAAAACACTTTTATCTACAGATGTACATACTCATTCAACTTAAATTATTACCATATTGACATCTTTAGCTCAACTATACGTGATATTAAATTAAAATTCTTCGCACGACCGCTCTCAAACTAGTTAACTTAAACTACCTTTCCATCTACTCTAGTCCTTTGTACCTTTATCCCACTCCTATGTTCCCCTCCACCCTCCCCTCCCCTGACTGACGTAGTTAAGCTAACTGATGTAAAACTGTATATTGTCACACTTTACTCATAGTATTTATCATCAGCAGTGGAAAATTTATAATTGAAATGATTTATTATTTTTTATTATTATGTATACATGTAATTATGGATTTGCTGTTAAATTTCCCCAAAAAATAAAATTATAAAAATGGATATGGGTCTGATATAATTTATACCTTGGAATTTAAAAAAAATGGTTTGATTTTATTTTCCAGTGCTTTCTCTTCGCGAAGAACTAAATGGTAAATTCATATGTTGGTCAATCAACTTCTTGTAATCAGATAGAGCTGTTACACAAGACGCTGTTCGAATTATTTAGACTATAAAAGATATCCTGGCAGTAACAACTACTGCCTTTAAGTAGGTTCCGTTAATTACCCAATGGAGGAGAAAGGAATTCCGGTATTATTTATTTATTCAGTGAGTGCAAAATACACACAGTCCCTTTTAATAATAGTAATATTTATTTATTTAAAACACACATTATTTAACTACAAAATTTAAGAAAGCTTTGAATGCTCAACTAAGAATAAATCCAATTTTAGGACAGTCAAATTCACAATTTTAGTCATATTAAATGCTATTATACAAAAAAAAAAATAGATAGGAAAAAAGCTAGTATTGATATAGTATGGTAATATAATATATCTAGAAAAAAGTATAATAATTAAGTATAAAGAGATGTGAAGAATAAATAGTACAAAAAAAAAACAATTGTGTATACCAGATAATTTGAGAATAGTATAATAATTCATATAGAATAATAGTTAAGTTCAAAGAGACAAGAAAAAAAAGCATAGAGTAATCGTTTACCTATACATGTTAATTTGAGTATTGTATAATAGTTAAGTACTTATGAAGAGATGAGAAAAACAAATATTATAGAGTAAACAATTATATATATGTGTTTGGTAGGTACTGGTTGGTGTTATGAAAAAAAAAATCGTTTAAAATTGAGTACTAAAAAATATATAATATTATTGAGCAATATTGATAAGATTGAGTTACGTATCACTTAGCTTTATGAGCCGACGACGAAACGCATGGATGCAGCAAAATAGTTAATAACATATTAAATATATTTTATTCAGTAAGTAAAAAAAGTAAGTTTAGAAAAATGTTTATAACCAAATGTTTGTCCTTTTTCCTTTCCTTGTTTAGGGTTTTTAATCCAGTTAAGATCTTTTCCGAAAGAGCACAAATTTAGAATTATTACAGTAACTATTAAATTTAGATTTTAAATTACTTCTGACTTCAGAGTGATTGATTAATTGGTTTAACCACAGAGCAATAATACACAGATATGCCACAACACGCAAGGAGAAACCAAAATAAAATTTGCGTGGGGGTCCCGGCGCTTCCGCCAATTTAAGTAAAACGGAAAATATGTAAAAAGGTTAGACCTGTTTACGAAAACCGAAAATTTTGTTAGAGTATTTAGTTTGACCCTTTTATAAATATTTTATAGGTCGTTTACCGCAGTCAATATCAGGGGAAACAGACATCGACGGCTGTCTAATAGGCTGGTAGCAACATTAATGTCAGGTGACCTTTGCCTCAAGGCCGTCGAGAGGATACGTTACATTCTGAAGTCAGTGGTTTTAACAAAGAAGTAAACTCAATTTTCTCTACCGCTGTATCCTAATTTACCATAGCATTTTCAAATACCGAAATTCTTTCTGGACCAGATAATCAATTTTTTTTAATGATTTAATTTAATTTTTTGTTTATTTCGGAGACCAACGGTTTACATAAAAAATTAAGCATGATGAATAGGTGATAAATTTGACCATTTCCAGGTTTCCACATGGGTATTATTTATAAGTGAATCTAGTGATTTTCGAAGAAATCGGAGTAAAATTAAAAAGATAATTATACAAAATAATACAACGTAATTTGTTAGAGGTCTGGAAAGAAGGGGGTAGGGGGAATGATTTTATGTTAATAAAAATGCAAAAAAAAAATAGTGTATAAATATTATATAAAAAATAAAGTGAATAGACTGGTGGTAGTATGAGGTGAGTAGGTATCTGAAGTGATAAAGGCTCGATAGATCGCCGGTGTGACTTTATGGAGTGTGGTGCAGAGTTAAAGATGTCAAATTGTGAGTAGTGCGTGTTAAAAATGTGTGGAGTGTGGTGCAGAGTTAAAGATGTCAAATTGTGAGTAGTGCGTGTTAAAAATGTGTGAAGTCCGAGAGATGAAGGAGTTTTGCTTAGAATTAGTGTGGCATCGAGGAAGGCTAAGAATTTGGTCCGATCTGGTTAATAGGTAAGTAATTAATCAAATATGTCAATGAAAAATTATTATAAAACATTGAATAACAATTTCGTATTAGAAAATCAATTTTTGTTCATGTTTATAATTAGTCTATTCTTACATTATTGTGTTCTATGTTTATCATTTGTCTATACTTTACATTATTATTATTTAGTATTCTATATTTAAGAAAGCATCGCTTTCGAAACATGTAAATATTAATAAAGTGGTGAATGAAAAGTTTTTTTTTTTTAATAATTCATAAATATTTTTCTCTCTAAAAACGTTATGATTATACGCGTAATAATATTATCATTCTTTCAAAATAATAAATAATTTCTGTTCGCCTTAAATCACTTAAACATCAACAGATTAGACTGTTGAAAAATGATATTTACAGAAGTCGCACAGTCAAAAATGAGAATATTGAAAAGGTAAACAAATTACAAATTTGCACAAAGCATCTGAAACTATCGCAGGTAAATCAAACAAATTAAATATTTAATTTATTTGTTATCATTGTTGTGTTTATGTAATAGATAAATGAGGGAAGCATATGTAAGGAAGGAAACGCTGATTTACAAATATGAATATATTTTGTAAATACACCAAGATTATTTATTAGTTAGTAATAATAAATAATTAATTAGTTTTTAAAAAAATGTTCTCACTCTATATTCAAATGGCTCCTTATCAAGTCATCTCCAGAGAATTCAAAAATATTTTCTTGTCTCCTGAAAAATAAAAAAAAGGCATTTTTTTATAATCGACAAATAAAGTATTTATTTCTTAAAGTTACACTCCACAAGAGCGCCCCTGTATGTACAGAGCACGTACAGGGTAACTATATCGCTACCCGGTCGGGCAGCGTTGTGAGGCGGGTTAATGAGGGGCTGTAGAAAGGGATTTGAAGAGGCACGGATTAAATGTTGCAGGAAAGACAGATGTTGCTTTTAGCTCATTCCGCATAAGAGCCGATTCACACAAAAGTCGGCGAAACGACCCGTTCTCATGAAGCCGACATCAATCGTGAATGGATGTTCCGCTCGTGTCCGTCGAGTCTCACGCACGTGCACCGGCTTATTCGAGCAGGCTTCTTTGAAATATATGTAGAACAGATTCAGCATACCTACATTGTGTCTGTATATAAGAGATGGCATTTAGTCTGTTAACAACGGATTATCAATCAGACGAACCGCCCTCATTTGCACAGGACCAAGAAGGTTTTTCAAGTATTTGGGAGCTGCAGCCCAAAGGTGACTTCCAAATTCAATTGTTGTACGCACTTGAGATTTTTACAGGTTTAGTAGTTGATCACTATTGAAGAATCTGCTAGCCCTATACAAGACGCCCAGGTTTTTGGAAGCCAGATTTACTCGGGCTTCTATAGATCCCGATCCTTGAGGTGGTCTGAAATACTCACTCCAAGCATTTCAATGGAATCTTTGTTGGGGAAGGTGCTCCCTTCGATTTGCACCAGACAGTCAGTCATTGACCACCTTTTTTGCAGAGATCAGACACGCTTGGGTTTTTGAGACGATGAAGCTGACCAGGCTGGCCCTACCCCAGGTACGAACCTTCTCGAGGTGGTGGTCAACTTTCATCCTCAAAGCTACCCGAGCCCTTTGGATGTCGACAGTAGAAGGGGGTCTTGTCGAAAAGAAAACCATCGTGAAGTGTGCTGTCATCACCGTAGCAGTGTATTTGTGCACATTCCACGAGATCAATAATGATGCAGTGGAGAGTGTGTAAATCCAATTTAAATATGTATAACTTAGCAAGTAGTTTAGTTTATTTATTTTATTTAAAAAAACGTGTCGATTCTAAATTATGCCCTTCCGCCGGGGCATTACCGAGAGTATCTACCACTGGATTAAGAAGTGAAGTTTGAACAAGCCTTCATCAACATGTGAAAAAGCAATGGCTTACAATAAATATTGATTAATGCAAATTAAGTGACATTTATCTTCACAATGATAAAAAGGAGATATTCAATTAATGGATTTTCAATGACACGTTTTAGAGCTAATAAATCAAAATGCAAACGCTATAAAACATCTAAACAACCTGTAGAGAGTCTGAGATAGAAAAAAACCTGTATTTTTAAGCCGAATTTCATTAATGATTCCTCGCATAAAAATTACAAAATACAAGGCTGTAAAATACTCGTCAAAATTTCCATATTATTTCTAATTTTTAAAATGTCAATTCATTTTTTAATTACAAAAGTTTTGTTACTTTTTTCACTCGTTTATTTTCAACCGGACCGATATCACCCTATCACGAGCATCTTCAGACTGGCACAATTAAAACAAAATCTATGATAACAAAATGGCTGATTCCATTGCTACCGAAGCCACTGTTCACGGTCTGTTAAGTGCTATTTCTGTTCCAGTTAGAGACTATTTCCCTATTCTAAAAAGTAAATACAAATTACAATGGTCCTTTGAATGGAAAATATCTTCTCTAACAAAAAGTCAAGGGTACTCTTTAATACAACCTTTTATTCCTGTCAAGCCCCGGTTTCATAAATACACTTGCATGCCAAAAAAACATATTTCCTCCATAACTCGAATGAGACTACGTCACACTTCTTGTCTTAGTCATCTCGCCAGATTCCACATAGTCAGCTCGCCTTACTGTGATTGTGGGTCAGAGGATACTCTGGACCATAATTTATTTGAATGTCCTATCAATGACCAATTTCCAAACTTTATGCATGAATTAGTAAAATTGAAAATTGAACTCCCTACCAGTATTCCCTGCCTTCTAAGTTTCAACACCCCTCAAATTAACAATTTATTAGTCATTGGGGATTAAAAACAAATAAATATACGTTGTAATCCTGTTTATAAGTAACTAATTTTAAGAACAATCTGTACTATTAAAATCTAATTTATTAAAAATGGCCAAGATCGCCCTTAATGGGTAAAAGCCATTAAAAATCTATATTATAAATATGTCAGGAGTGAGTCCCATTGGTTTTTAATATTGTACATTTATAATTTGAAATTTGTTTTATTTCTGAAGGTACGGCTTTACAAATATATTTAAAATTACTTTCCATTTGGTTTATTAGCCTTTGGAAGACGGATTACATTGTGTTTGTTTACTGAATCCATAGATTTAAAAAAAAATGATATAATATCTATCGTGTCAGTTTTTATTTAAAAAACTATTTCTTGTTTTGTTTTTCCCCGTGATTTCCGTCTTGTTTGCTAAAATGGTTTTATAACCGTTTTTGTCCTGTAGTTACAAGCACTACGGGTAACCAGATACATTTCAATGGGTTAATTCGTAAAAAAATTAATATGTTATAATAGGTACACATAGAGGTAATATCCTTCTAACAGTTCTCTTTAGATATTTGCGACAAATTTCCCAATTACATTTTACTCTGGTATTTTATATGTGCGTATTTCCTTCTGTTAGATAATCTTAATGCATACACATCAGGTGTATATTAGAGGAGAGTCAGCCTTTTTCTCTAATTAACTATTCATTACGTACTTACGTCTACTTTGCTTATTTGTCTACAATATATAGCTAATAAGCAAAGTAATTTGTTAAGTCATTTCAAGCAACGTTTCGATTCCGAATTGTGGTCTTTCACCAGGGCTATACTGAAAGTATCTACCGATCTGGAACTTACCGCAACTATACTAAGAATTATTTTTTATGAACAAATTGTGAAATAATACAAATTAATCAAATAAAGTTTACTTGCGTACACCGGGATTTGAATCCGTGGTCTCCGGTTTCATAGCCGAGAATCGTTGCGTTTTTTATGCGAGAATTATGTTTTTAAAATTCGATGATAGGGGGGATGAACTTGACCTTTTCGACGTAGCTCAACGGTACAGCATCTGACCGGACATCAGAAGGGTGCAGGTTCGAGTCCTGTCGGCGACATTTATCTTTTCTCAGAAGGTTGTTTCAATTTGGATGAGTGTTTCAGGCTAATAATTATTGTTTATAAAAATAATTGTTACCCTTTGCGCTATGCACAAAAATCTTGTCTTAAAAACTTTAGTTTATCAATTAATTGACTTTTTATCTTTAATGGAAATAAGTGGATGTAATCAAGATAAAATTCTCTTTCTCAGTGACGTTTGGTGAGGACATCACTTTAAGTGTTTATTATGTAATGTCTAGTGGACACAATACTAAGTTTATGTTGTTTATGTCAACTCAAATTGAGTGACTTATAATACCTACAAATATCTTTAAAAAATCCTATATCCAGCATTTACGATGCGTCGAAATCGTAATTGTTACATCACTAGTCAATATGTAAATATTATTCAACCTACGTTCGTAGGTAAGCACCTACCATATACATTATTATGCCACGCAAATGGCGCGATAGAAAATCGCTTTCAACCGACCTTCTCGGCGATAATATGCTAATAACATCGCCAATTAGCAACACACATTTAAAGAAATACGGCTCTCGAGCCGGGCGCCATTTAAAAAACATTTCAAACTTTATGGTAAGCGACTGCGCCATCTTTTTTAATCTGACTGTCTATGGCCGGGCGAGGGCGTTCATTGGGCGGCGGATTTTCGAAAAAGGAACGAAAAGCGACCTCTGTCCGCGACCTGTCATTGACAGGACGCTCTTTGAGAAAAATAAAATCGTACGCAACCTATGTATTATTAAAAAAGTAAGGAATTTGGTTCATTGAACATTAATATTTTTTTATAATACTTAACCCTTTGTAGGCTAGTAGGTGCGTAAACAGCTATTGATAATTTGTGCTATTAGTAAATAAATATGATATTAACTAAAAATGCAATAACTTGTACAAATATAAAGCAAAATTAATGATTATTTTTGATATTAAACCTAAAAAGAATTGTATCCCATGCATTTAATAAAAAAACTAAAACTACTAAATATATAGAGAAAAAAAAGAAAAGTATGTAGCTTCACAGTTGTGTTTTCCCATGCAAAGGTTATGTAGTACCGTCTTACAGCAGGCGCATATTAGGAAAATTCACTTTCTATTCGCATTCTATTATTGCGATGGTCAATAATCGCACTTCCGTCGTCACTGTCTCCATTTATCAGATCGAAGGGCTCATCATCCGTAATGTCGCCGTCCTTTGATACATCGTCCGAGGTAGAACTGAGATCCGACATGGTGAAATATATCGATTTAATTTATTATAACAGGACAAACAATATATATAGCATACAAGATATACGCCAACTGCAATACACCGCTCTCAAATGGAACACGTGTTTTTGTAAGGATCAACAAACGCATACTGAAGAACGTAGCGCCTAAGCGCTTCGTCGCAAATTTCGTCACTAACGATTGCAGCGCCATAGCGCTGCACTGCACTCTAACGGTTAAGTAGCCCTAGGGCGGCCTTAGAGATTACTATTATAAGGAAATGAAGGAGGCTTTGGAGAGAAGAAACACTAAAGCTTGCAAAACACTCCAGACCCGGGTTGTTGAATATATGCAAAACTTTGGGAACGCATTTGATGTATTTATCGATTGTACACCAGCGCCAAAGGAATGAATGAGCACTTCAGTACACATCTCATTGAAATACCCGTAGAACAAACAAATAAAGTACAATGAAAGATGTTATGAAAACACTGTAAAGAAATAAATGATTAAGAATTCTCTAAAAAAAAACTAACAAACATCACGTGGTTTCTCGTAATGATACAATTTAAGTGGCTACCCATTTTTATTGGCATTTTAAATAAATTTCTTGGAATTTTATAGATGTGATGTTATTTTGTTGAAGTTTCTGAGATCACTTCCCTCAGGCAAAGTCAAGGGTAACGCCAAGGACAGGGCATATTGACCCATAAAATTAACACAGGTAGCGGAGAGTATACGAGTAGGTAGTGTTGGCTCAAGAAGGAGGCGGAACTCATCAATGCTTCATATTTTATTATTTAAAAAAACAGGAGGTGTGGACCTGTGTCACCTTTGGAAATGCTGTATGGAGGATATTTTGGGGAGAAAAAAGAGAGTACCGGTGTTTTCAAGATACCCCCTATATAAGAGGGAGGAAACACAGGACCAGGCAAATCATTCCATAGTCATTTCACAACCAAGAAGATGAACTTTTTTTAAATATCCTCACAAAAAAAAAATGTGTGATTTTTAAATGACCTGTGGAATTATTATTATTTTTATAATTATTTTTTTAAAGTTAATTAAAATTAAGCCACCTTTGTTGTTCTAGTCGATATGTCGTCCACTTTGATTTCTGTTTGGTCAGCGTATAGTTTTAAAAATTATTTTGTTTAAATCAGTATTTAATAAATAGATATCTACATGTTTCGAAATCAATGGTTCCCTAGTCAGGACACATACTGAAAAAATAATTACACATAAGCGTGGACAAATTATAAACATCGAAAAAAAAAATAACAATAACTATCGAGAGAGTTAAATAATTGGAGATAAATATAACAAAATTATAATTATAATATTTACATTATAAAACAGAAATTCAAGCAAAATCAAGAAACAACCAAGGTACCAAAATAACAATAAAAAATATATTTTCGTAAGAAGTAATAATTTTGTTTGACATCATACTAAATAAAATAAACACTGTATTTACTATCTATTATTATTAATATATGTTAATGTTGTCTCCCTCTAATACTTTGTTCTCTTTTTCCTCTCTTTTGTATTCTAGTTCACTCTATTGTATTCTGTAACTACATATAACCGATAACTCTGTAATATACTTTAGTTATTATATTTGCCCTGACGAAGCTTGAACTAAGCAAAACCGGTTTATAATAAAGTGTTTGTTTTATTTAAATCATAATTATTATGAATATAAATTTAAAAAAAAATAATTTAAGCGTTGGGTATTTAAAAAAAATGGTTATTCATAATATTTACTTGACTATTAACACTTTTTAGAATTTCTAAAATTTAGAATTTATCCAATTGGAAACTAGTCTTTAATATGATTGCCAAATTCAGAATAATTACTATTACTTAAACTCTCAGGTGCTCTTTAATTCTAGTATTAAAATTTCTAGAAATCTTTCCTTTATTAAAAACAGATAAAGTTACGTTGACATTGTTCACTTGTACGGCTTTATTTTCATTAATTCCAATATTCAGCATAATCTTTGTATATTACACGTGTACAATTAGAGAAAAGGTGGAACTGTATGACAGCAATTGTCATGAGAAATTGAATAGGTTCGGATCGTAGTAATTTATCACCATCGTTTTGCATCAGATCGGGGTTTTGTCTATCGTCGACCTTCACCAAAATATGACAGCACCAGAACAAGATATATTTGCACTGCGTTAGCATCCGAATCCGCAATCTCCCAACTCAAAAGCGTGGGCTCCGATGTTCGAGTATGCGACCATCAATATCACATTATGAATTTGGACCATCTGTTTGCAAGCACATACGAGCAATATCATTAAATGTGTATTGTACGAGTAGTGGGAGAAGCAAGGCAACTCGCGTCAGCAAAGGTCGAACATAATCACCATAACTCATAACACCCAGCTCTAAAACATCTGTGTGAGTAATTCCTCTAAATTGTGGCCAAATGGGATTAAAGTCCGTTCTGTAGAAGGCGACTCAATGTCGTTTCGAAGATCTTGGAAAACAAGATATTGACGTGTGAGATTCCATTGACGATTCAAGATTGATATTTTATTTTTCTTCGAAAGATGCGTAACCACTTTGCGGTGTCATAATTAATAAATTAATAAGAATTACTTTGTTTAAACCACTGTTTTAATATCCACATGTTTCAACAGCAAAGCTCCCTCATCAGGATAAACAATATACTAAAATAATGACAAGATAGACAAACAATAAGCATACAGAACAAATTACAAGCATAAAAGTGATGAAAGCAGGTAAGTAATTAATTAAGAATGTAAAAAAATATATAATAATTACGAAATATTAAATAATTAATTTACATTAGAAATTTAAAAAGAAATTATTTTTTATTATTAATATAAAGAAAATAAAAGGCATAAAAAATAAATTAATAATGGTTATTATTATAAAAATTATATATTTTCATATGAAGGGGTAACTTGGTGATGTGACATTATAATTTACAAAATATAACAATAACTTTGTTTACATCACTTTTATTTGTTATATACTTTTGCGACCGGGTTTCGCCACTACCGTAGCTTCTTCACTGCCCTGAAGTGATGTAAAAAAAGTTATTGTTTTATTTTTTAAATTATAAAAAAATATATTGATAATACTTATTATTATTAAAATTTATATAAATAATATTAAAAAAAATTATTAATGTGAAAATAAATTTAAGAGATGTAAAAAAAAATGTATTAATAATATTTAATTATTACTTTAATTATTAAAAACAGTGGTTTGTACGAAGTAATTCTAAATAATTTGTTCATGTTTTATGTTTTTAATGTGGGCGTGTTCGTGTGCCTGAATAAAGATCAATTTTTCCTTTAGTAGACCTCCTTTCCTTTTGTCTCAGAAGCTGGGCGTATTGTACAGATCCAGCAAATACCTTAATAGTACACAACTGCTGACCCTGTACAAATCGCAAGTGTGCCCGATGATGATGCTTTTGTTGAATTATTTTCATCTGCCAGCACACAAGGTGTTTTGGTTGCTCCACTCCTGACATTGTGACACAAAATTGACCATGCAAGAAGCATTTCCTGTCGCACTAAGCAACTCACTGTATCCTTGTTATTTATATTGTTTTCTGAATGTGTCAATCTTTTGTATTTATTTTCCAGAACATTATTAGATTAAACATGGTTCTGGATTTGTTGAAGAAATATGTTACATTTTGTCTAGTGTTCCTCGTCGGTGCATGGAATTTAATAGTGGCGACGATGGCAGGGCCGTCAATTCAGTGGATAATGACACTCTATAATACAACAAGGTTTGAAATATACAAATCTATTGGCTAGTCCACGAATAAGATGCAATTACTTTTTTTTATGTGAATACCGCACAAGAGTCCTAACTGCTCCCAACCGTCTGGAGCCAAAGAGACTGGCATTCCCAAATGGTGAATATTGTGAGGCTGAAAGTATTGGGGAGGGGAAGGAGAAGGGGAAGAGTAAGGTGGGGAAATACCTGGCATTCAGATCTGGTCACCAAACACGGCTAAAAGCCATTTCAAGCAACGTTTCAATTCGGAATGGTGGTCTTTCACCAGGGCGATACTGTGAGTATCTTCCACTCTGGAACGTGCGCAAATATACCATACATTATTTTTAAATGAATTCATTGTGAAATAGCACAAATTAATTAAATAAAATTTACTTGCGCACGCCGGGATTTGAACCCGCGACCTTCGGATTCGTACTCGAGAGCTTTACCCCTCGACCACGGAGGTCGTCAAATTAGTGACAAAAATAGTTCGTCAAATTAGTTTTAGAAATCCTTTACGATTCGCAAAATATCATAACATCCAACCTCATGGTCCGCCACATATCATAACATCCAACCTCATGGTCCGCCACATATCATAACATCCAACCTCATGGTCCGCCACATATCATAACATCCAACCTCATGGTCCGCCACATATCATAACATCCAACCTCATGGTCCGCCACATAAGTAAGCTATAGATTTAAATATCTTTATACAACAAACAATTCTTCGGGATTTTTTTTTTTTTTAGTCTAATATCTTCTTTCTGTCTTGTATGGTGAATGTGGAAATCTTTTGTAATCTAGCTTGTCTTTAAAGTAAGGTGGTAGTAAATTATTAAAAAAATTGTAAATAAAAAAAAAATAAAAATTGGTATCAATTCTTTGTTTAACACTCTCGGCCGTTATCTCGACCCCACTGAGCAACTGTTGACTCAACATTGTTCAAATGCACAAATACGCTCTTCCCAACGTAACTCTCGATTAAATTTACGGTCAATTTAAGATATCCATTTGTGTGGATTAAGTTCCCCTCTAGGACTAATTATAAAAAGTGTCATCGGGGTGAACAAATGTGAGTGAAATTTCGCGATGGTTCGTGATCTATTTATCGCGATTCAAATATTTGATGACAAAGATTTAATTTCTAAACATGTTTTTTGTACGTTCTAAATAAAACTGAAGAGAATCTAACTTATTTTACTTATTATAAGGTGCGTTTTGTCTTGTTTTTCACGAAAGAGAAACGTCAAATGTACGTATACAAAAGTGAGCGGGCACTATTTTGTAGTCTAAGGAAGTGGGCGTGCACCTCCATAGATAATTAAGGATAAAAAAAAATGCATGGAAACAGGCAAATGGAGCGAATGCTCAACAAAACAAACTGATTCAAAAAATTATATTTATTTCCTTGGGTATTTTATATACAGATTTATGTTTTTTTAATTTGTCTTCTTAAAGCTGCCTACGTTACGTAGATAGAGAATACTAGAACAGTGTGCTGCAAAAAATATTGTTTTATAATTTAGTGAAACTATACATATTTTTTTTAATAGATATTTTTTCCGAATTCTTTAAAGGAAAGACACGTTTATTACTTTTATACGTACCTTATTTAAATAAAACAAAGAAAAAAACATAATGTTCTCATGGGACAAATAACCAAAAATCTTCTTTGCTTTATTTCTTCGATTTAAAACATTGTCATACGAGCGTGATCATCTCAAAAAATCATCTAATTTATACCGCGAAGTAGAAAAACAAGTTTCGTAACTCGTTCTGAGCGGTCTCTTAATCTTTAAATCCAGATTGTATATGTTATAATATTAGGCAATGGATGTTGGATAATACCTGTAGGAAGAGATAAAATTATAGAAGTGTATTGTGGGCGTGCCTGTGTACCAGAAGTAGGCTCAATTTTGACTTATTTCTGGAAGTTCTTTCTTAAACAGGTGAAGGGATTAAAATCATACCATATCAATACTCATCTGTTTCAATTTTAAAAACGACCTCTTACAAATACCCCTAGTATTTTTTTAAAATATAATTTTAAGTAGATCATTTTAAATAATGTTATTAAGTTTTTAAGTATTTTAGTTTTTTTAAATTATTATTGTTACAACTGTTTCAGCGTTCAAAGCCATTTTCAAACAGTGGTTAGGCAACATTGAGACGGCTTACTTTTATGATTTTATTTACTCCTGCTCAATTTTAATTTGGACTGTGTTTAAAACTATTTATTACCGGTAGTGCCGATTTACTTTGAAAATAATTGTGATAATTAAATGTTTTCTTTTCTATAAGGTACTTACAGTTGAAAGCTGTTTTGCTCTACATAGCCAAGAGTAATGTCAGTGTTTTCTTAATTGTTTTATGATGACGTGAATGCTATTTAATTTAGTGTATTTAAATGTGTTTGGTAAGTGTTTGAATTATTTCATGGAATAATATTGTTTAGGTTTCGTGAATATACTTAAAAGTGGGGATAAATAATTTACTTTATTCATTAGCGTTATACTAGGATCATTAGTTCGTTTATTAATTTCTAAGGAAAAATAGGTATTATCACGGACGACCTGAAGGACATGGAGAGACAAAGAAGAGCAATCTCCGTTAGAGCAGGTATGTTGGTCAAGGCATATTTACTTCTGCAGCACAAACGTCAAAAGAATACTGGTCAACGCATTCTGCACATCACTGTATACGTCAGAACTGTGGGTAGATTAAACTGCATCTCAATGAAATTAGCTAAAAGTTTCGCAAGAGCGCCACTATTCGTATGGAGTACATACAGGGGAACTATATCGCCACTCGGTTGGACATCGTTGTGAGGGGGGTCAAGAAATGGGCTGTAAGAATGGATTTGAATCCGGGCCTTGAAGAAGCCCGGATTAAATATGGAGGAAAGACAGATGCCAGTAGCTCATTCCACACACGAACCGACTTACATAAAAACGAGTCGGCGAAACGACCCGTTCTCATGAAGCCAACATCAACTGTGATCGGGTGTTCCATTGAGGTTTGTAAATACCCTACAACAAAGACAAAATACACCGACTGTCCTAGATGTAGTGTGTTGTGAGACTGTGAGAAAGGAGTGGAGAAGGGAGAGGAAGGTTGGGATTCACCGGGCTGTGCAGATATGGTCACCAAATACGGCTGAAGTCATTTCAAGCAACGTTTTATTCAAAAACGGTATAGATTTGTGGTGAGCGAATACAGCAGCACAAGACAGAACTCAGCGACGATCCGAGCTAGTGGAAGGATCACATTTCTTCCTGGTTGCCGGCGAATATACATTTTAAATAGTACTAAAATATAAGTATTAAAGTTAACCGTAATAAATTCTTAAATGATATTAAACTGAGTTATTAGTTGCCTGAAATTAATCGCACTCTTATGGACTATCTGTTCAGTGGATTTAAGCATCTCAACCGATTGCTAAACCACTAATCTTTCTTGTTTCAGCATCTCAGACGTGGGTGTCATCTCGCCGAGGGGGTGGGGAAGGAGAGGTGGCGCTTAAGAGATTAGTTTGATGGAAGATATAGCAACGCGATGATTGTTTGATCAGTGACCAGTCAAATGTAAAATTAAGCGGTTGTTAGCTGTCTTACAAGGGATTATTAGCACGACAGATTATGATGTAATGATTCTTCTTTTGGATTATTTTTATTTCTTATTAGACCTACTTTAAATTAAACAGGATATCCAACTATTTAGAGTCAATGGAATAGCAACTAAAATATATATATTATTAATTGATAAACTAAAGTTTTTAAGACAAGATTTTTGTGCATAGCGCAGAGGGTAACAATTATTTTTATAAACAATAATTATTAGCCTGAAACACTCATCCAAATTGAAAAAACCTTCCGAGCAAAGATAAATGTCGCCGGCAGGACTCGAAAATTATTATTAGAAGGGTGCAAGTTCGAGTCCTGCCGGCGACATTTATCTTTGCTCGGAAGGTTTTTTCAATTTGGATGAGTGTTTCAGTCTAATAATTATTGTTTATAAAAATAATTGTTAAAATATATATTTTTTAATTTAAAATTTTTGGCACATAAGTATATTTTGAAACAGTGTGTAAAATACAAGAAAATATGTAAAAAAATCCCACAAAGGCGAAGCCTGTGTGTGGG
Source organism: Halesus radiatus (assembly GCA_022606495.2). Classification (NCBI taxonomy): domain Eukaryota; kingdom Metazoa; phylum Arthropoda; class Insecta; order Trichoptera; family Limnephilidae; genus Halesus; species Halesus radiatus. The sequence continues at coordinate 11,378 of JAHDVE020007485.1, read as the reverse complement.
TATTATAATATATTTTTTATCACATTTCTATGGGTAATGTGAAAGTTTTCATTTTAAACTAAAATTAAGGTATCCATTTTCTTAAAATAAAATATGATTTAAAGTGATAAAAAGAAATAAACATTACATAAAAAATAAAACATTATATAAATTATGACAGTAAACAGAATTTACTGTTATTATCACATATACGTACAACAGTATAAAAAGGTTTTAGTGGGAGATTTAAAATCACACGTAAGCATGAAACTAATGTTTTGAACGTAGGTTTTATAAAAATGTATATGTATTGTGCTATTGGTGTAATAAAAAATGATAACATAAAATAAGGCATTAAACAGTATAATACATTGTTGGTCCCAGCAACAGGTGAACAAATTGACAATTTTAAAAGTCTAGCATTAAAATTTAAACAAAAGAGAATAAGCTAGAATTCTGTCTAAGGGAAAATACTATAGACGACTGTTAAGACTTATAAGAAAAATGTATCTATTTCAGTGTTTTTTTATCCAAGATTTAATATATTTCTTATAAGGGTTAATGTTTTGACATAACACGGTCTCTTCAAATTTAATTCATAGAAACTGGTTGGCCCATTTTACATAATACCCCTATCATTTACACACACGACATTTACACATCATTTCATGAACCGCTGTACTTGGGAGCTAATATTGTTGCATATCCCTAATCATCCTATCTTGTCCCATGTGCGTACCTTTCACGATCCGCGCCGCCAGTTCAAATTTGACTTCCACCTGATCGACAACCGCTATACGATATACCGCTGAATTACACGAGTCCGCCGTCGAAACTTGTTACCACAAACGTCCGCTTTGTGAGTGCCGTGAAGATTAACTGGATGAGAAGATAACTGGGCTTCTTTGTGAGTCCTTTCCCTTTATTATGAAATATATTTTCTCCTCGGTGCAGCATAAAATTAACAGTAACTAATTTTTTTAAGGGGGGGAGGGACGTCGAAGAGGGATTATTCAATAATTCTAAATAATTATAAAATTATTACGCAATACACTGAACACAATGTTGTCTAAAGAGAAAAATATTTGTCTTTTTATAGGCTTAGAATTTATCAAAATCTAATTAGAAATATGACATTTTTCTGACCGTCGTCCTACGTATGTTGATAAGACAAATTAAGTCCAGGTAAGCCAAATAATTTGGCTTGTCAACAGGTGTTGATATCTAATTAGTTATATATACTATAATATGCATTTTTTTCACACTTATTAATGGTGAATCACATTTAAGATTCTCTCACAATTCAAACGGCGATTCAGTTAAATACTAATCTGTTGAAGTCTTCTGTAAATATAATTAATTTATGACGCTGAGTACTCGATGTACTTTATAGGATATAGTTAGTTGGTAAATAGCCATCTGTGGCTTGTTTGCGTCAGCGAAAATAAAAACAATAACAAAACAAAGAGAAGAAAAACCAGTAATCTGTCCGAGATCAGTTCTCGGAATATGGAGCTCATTTCAGAGTACAATCGAGTCAAAGCACATCAATCTATTTGTGGATCAATAACACCATATTCGAAATGTTATTTGTTGATCAAATATAGAGAAACCGGTTTGCTCCGGAGGGGAGATGACGATCGGGAGACTGACGTGTAATACGGTGTAATGCGCTCAGGTAAAATAATAATAATAAAGTAATCGCAAATGCCAGGCGGTTGGAAAATAGGTGCATTTGTTCACTTGACGTAACTTTTATTTTCAAAATTCTTAGTGGTTTTATAGACAGCCCTGATATAGTCAGTTCAATTAAATTTAATATTCCAACTAGAACTACTCGATCCAAAATTTTATTCAATTGTAACAATAATTTCAGGACTGAGTCATTGAAAAATTCTCTTCTATACCTATACTTCACGCAGAAGGTAATACATTTTCAGACATAGTAGACATATTTAACTGCTCGCAATACAAATAAACAGACGATTATGAGATATATATATACATACATACATACATACTCAACAATTATCAAGATATGTGTTTAGAGTATAAGTATCAGTTAATGTGGGGTATGTTTTGAATATTCGCCTCTGTAGCTAATTACTTGGAATGGTACTTACAGTATGTTATTCCTGTATTTGTTCGTGAGACAAATGAAATATTTAGTTGTTGTATTTCATAAAGTCTATATATTTTATCTATGTTTCTAGTGTGATGTGTTTTGCACCTGTGTGACTATTGTAAATATAAATATGTAAAAGTTCATTTTATATGTTATTACAAAGTATCGTAATCGTTTATGGGTATCATTTTTAGTAAAGAAATCCAAACAAAATGCTTTCTTTTATATGAATACCACACAACGAGTCCCAACTGCTCCCAACCGTCTGGATCCAGTGAGACTATGGCATCCCCAATTGTGGAATGTGGTGAGGCTGAAGGTATTGGGGAGGGGAAGGAGAAGGGGATAGGAAGATGGGGAAATACATGGCTATTCAGATCTGGTCATCAAACACGGCTAAAAGTCATTTCAACAAATACTGAGAGTATCTTCCACCCTGGAACGTGCTAAAAATTAGTTTAAAAAAATCAAATTAATAATGCGTTTCCAGTAAGTTGTCCCAGTTAGAACAGATGACTGGAGAGTTCACCTGGTCTGTGAGTCATCCCCATTAGAGCAGGGAGTTCGGTATATTTCACAATCCGGTATGTAGCGGAGGCAATACAAGTTAATATTATTATTAATTCACCGCCAACAGGGAGATCTGGTTATTCAGATCTGGTCACCGTACATGGAGGCGGTAATCTTTAATATTCCAACCAGGCACCGTTTAGAGACAAGCCCGCAGATAAACTAACGGAAGCAGGACCGGATCAATAACTTTACCTTACTGTTAAAAGTTTATTTTAATAATTTTTTGTAACTAATATTTAATAATCCTCTATCGTCTTCAAATTTTATTATCTCCATTTTTGTTCCGAGATTGATGAAATTTTGCACACTTGACCTACAAAACAAGAGAAAGATCACTGTCAACATAAGATTTCTAAAAACTACCCCCATCCCCCTTTCTATCACTTAAAGATTCGATTTCTTGACGAAATTTTGTACAATTGATGTTCAAAAAAAGAAGAAAATTACTGGGTCGGGGCAGGGAGTAGGAGTAGGGGTAGGGTAGGTATTTTTAAACTTTACTCCAGCTAGTCGAAGATAATATTAACAAATTATCAAATTAAAGAAACAGCAAAGATTCAGAAAATAAAAAGGTAACAATAGCTTCTGTGAAATGAACCCGGCACCTCTGTGTTACCCGGACTAGCACTCTAACCACTGAGCTAATGAGACCTTATTACTGAACTATATAAATATCATTTAAAAAAGTGAAGATAAATTATTGTAATCTTTTCCCGGGATGTTTTTTTTAAATATAAATTATCATATGTGTTTAAATTCGTATTAAAAAAAACCTATAAACAAAGTTATTGTTTTATTTTCATAAAAGTTGCCGTTTATGAAAAATGGAGGTACATCTTTTCATTATTTTTTTTTAAATTTCTTCTCATCATTTTAAAGAAAAAAGATCAAATTATATTATGAGGACATACAATATTTTAAAACATTTAAAAAAATACGTAGGACATGATGTTTTTTATTTGATTTTAATAAATTGATGGTAATATAATTATTTTAAAATACGTAATAAATATTTTTCTCTTAAAAAACATTATGTTCATTATTATTTGGATTAAATAAATACTCTCTCTCCGACGTCTCTCTTCCCATTAAAAAGATTATTTATATGGTAGACATGCACTCTGGTGAGGAGTCATATCGAATACAATTCCACAGTTTGGTCTCCAAATTATGTAGTTCATTCTAACTCTATTGAAAGAATCCAACGTAAATTCTTAATGTACGTAAATTTTAGAATGGGTATTCCTAGAGAATGCACAGACTACGATTATCTACTTTATACATTAAATTTAGTAAAATTCCGTGAACGTAGAATTACTTGCAATTTAACATGTCTGTTTAAGATAGTTAATTCAATGTATTGTTAATAGTGGTCGATTCTAAGATCCTTAATACAATATTGATTCCACCAACCTACAACTAAAACAACTTTTGGACAAAGAAATTTGCAATATTTCTCTATAAAAACGTTTAAAATCCTCCCTCTAGCTATAAAAACCATTTCAATATTAATCGACTTCAAAAGAAGTATTAAGATATGGATTATGGACACGAGAAGGAACAATATTGATATGATGTTGCAACTGAACAGAGTTTAACGGTCATGGTATGTTTTCTCCTAGATTTCTCATTTTTTATTAATTTATTGTTTTATAATTTCCCTCTGGTAATATTTTAACATAATTACAAAAACTTACTTAAAAAATTAACAAACTTAAAAAAAAACTTGACCGAATTTATAATCCATATATAAAACCATGTACAATATGACTTTAGAACGGGATACCCCAGTAAGGTTACGTTTTTGCGACGTTTGTAAAACATGAAAAACTGCTATATTTGATTGCTTCTCATGTACCTGGTAGGATATTAATTGTTTTTGTGTTTATTTCGTAGAACTCCCTTTAATTTATTTATTTTTTTAATTTAATGTAAATCAAATTTAATAATGTTATTATTAAGTTCTGCAAGTATTTTAAGTTTTTAAATGGCCTTAAACAGATGTCACAATACTAAAAAAAACTAAAAATACTGATAGGATAGTTATAAGACAGTACCTACCATTTTATTGTGACAATTCAACTTCACCGTAGCAATATTATACTCCAATGCGACGTATTCAACGTCTGTGGAACAAATATTTAGATGTTACAGTTTAAGCATGCAATAGTACGGTTTTCTTCATCCATTAGAGCTAGCTTATTTGAAACTATTTAACTCTGGATAAAAGCGTCAAATTATGTTGTTTCTTTTTATATTATCTATTATAATATGTACATTTTCATCTTACATCTTTCTATTGAAAAAATAGTTTCCTTTAAGTCCTGCACTGGTCTTACGTATTAGGAGTCGCAAACGACACATCCAGACGTATGAAGGCTTTTTACTTATAAGGACATTTTAGTTCTGGGTTAGGTACTTTATTGGCACATTAAACACAAATGCCTCCGTTCAAATAATATGATGCGGTGTTGTTGAAAACTTTACTGCTTATTATATGGAAGATACATCGTGATAAATTCCACAGGTTTTCTCGTTGATAACGATTACGCGGTTCCTTTCATCACATGCATAAAAAGTACTATAAAGGCTATTCCAAACAATTTACGAATCCATTTGTAGTATTAACTCTACTTCTTTTTTCAAACGCCTGAACTAAATCAAAGATCTAGGGGTTATTTACGACAATAAATTAACTTTTCACCAACACATCAATGATTTAATAAGAGGAGCATACAAGCTTCCAGGCTTCGTAATTTGAAATGCATAATCATTTTACAAGTCGCAAAACTGAAGTTATTATACAACACGCTAGTGTTAAGTGTATTGAAATCCTATTCCGTTCTTTGGAAGCGTTTCCCACAAGAACTTACTTACATTTTGTGCATTACAAGAAATTCAAAGATTTTAATTTTTGCATCTCCCTTCCGATACCTGATATATCTGATACCCTTGGCTATATGCATTTATCCATATTTTGGGTATGACTAATTAACATTCCTTAGAGACACGTAGAGGTATTGCTCCACTAAAATATATATATTTTTTAACTTAACGGTAAGGTATTTAACAGATGAGGTTACCCACCACTTTCCCACCCGGTATAAGTCAATTATGGTTATTCCTTCAAGGTGCACGTCAAGGACTCTATTTTTTTAATAAAACGAATCTATAATTTTTAAAAGACCCCAAACCCTCAAGTGTCCCTGCACAGCTTTCGCATAGAAGGAGGTTAGCCACAAACGCACAACAAATTAGTTAGTACAGATACTGATGATGACAAAATATAGCCCTTAGTGGCTCATTCTGTTGATAACCAGAGTAATCCAAGATGGAATGCACCAATAAGCCCATGAATAAACAAACAAGGAACACAAAAATAAATTATATCCAGAATGGACCGTAGCCACGAAACCAGGGCAATCCCTCCAGAGCAGTGCAAAGCGACTTCCTGCTTCCGACACTCTTCCCAGTGAAGCATTACACCAGTCATCCAGAGTATCCTTTAAGAGTGTATCTGAGAGGTGGGGTGAGAAACACCTGAAGACCCTAGGGATATAGAGGGAATCCCGATCGCCGGGAGCGTGCCGTTAGGTTGAGGAGATGGGAAGAACAGTATTCGGCAATGCATGCCCCATTGGGAAGTGCACAAGGGTCCAGCCGGTGTCCGTTCCGACAAAAGTGATATGTAACATAAACAAGAAAAATAATATGTATAAGGGACAATGCTTGAAAATCGTCATTAATAAGTACCGGCATCATGCCCAGGTTATCTCAAAAGACATGCAAGATCAAGTGAATCAAATAAACTGTTATGTCGAAGTGCTAAAATAACAAAGTTCTCGGTGGGCAACTTAATCTTAGATAATTCAACAATTTAATTCATGTTATGCATAGATTTTTAGTTAAGATTCATGGCGAAACATTTTTATCCATTTATCATTTTTCGATTAATCCGGGATTCCCATTGTTTTGATTTGCCCTCGAGGTTTTAAATCGTTTAAAAATCGAAATTATATATCGAAATATCCGCGAGTCGAATCAGTAAGTTTATGGTCCAGACTAAATCGACGTTATTTATGTGTTTTGCTCGACAGATCGGCATTATTTGGAAGCTGTGCTGATACTATCTTGTACAGGGCCATCACCGAATGACGCGACTTTATAAAAATATTATTAATTCTTATTGTATATACAAACCACATTCTCATTTTGTTAATACATCGATAAATTTTGTCATTTGACTCATTCATACGGAAATATCACCATAAAATTACATATAGCTCTACAGGTAATTAATTGATTTTCTCCTAGTGTTTATATTGATATTTTAGTCCCGTATCCGCTTTTCTCATTAATACACGGAGGTGTGTATAAAGAGTCAACGTCCCTCGCAAAATCACTCTAAAAGGTACGAATAGGGGTGAAGCAGTTGTCGATGTCGACCAAAACCTTCCGATCGCGAACGAACGGAACGCACCACCGCGGCCAGAAGCATTTTTTGCCAGCGGCGCATGCCGCCTTTCAATGCTCTTTGATTTTTTTTAGCAATACAATAAAAAACCAATATACATAATATTGACCATGGTAAAACCGATGAAATGATACACCATTGCTTTTTCTATTTTTTCAAGAACGACTTTTTTGCAGTAATCTTTGGAGATCCATACCCGCCGAGCGCTTGTAATCGACTGAAGCCAGTGTTATCTCAATGTAGCCAATTGGCCTCCTTTATTTTTCACATATTTCGAACACTCCATTAATATACCCCAATGTAAAATTTTATTAACTAAATGAAAAAATATGTATTGAAATTAAATTATATTTTTTAAATAAATGCTTTAAATACGATATGCATTTCAGATAGGTCTGTTGTTATATAAATTATTGAACGTTAACATGTTCAAACAAAATGTTTTAACAGGAGTGATAAATATCAAAAACAATCTCAGGTTTTCGCGATGACCCTACGCCAAAAGTGAAGCATACTGTTTTGCTTTGAGTTTAGAACCGACGGCATCCAGTCCATATTGACCTTCCTTGTCCCCTGTTCCCGGGCACTCCTTTGAGTATTTTTATTGCATGTTCTGTGTTGTTTGTCCGAGAGTTCAATGCACTGTTAAAAAATATGCTAATTCGATTCTACCGCGCAGTCAACGTTCGCATCCAAATTGTCCTCTCCCGTAGATGTCTGCAGATGTCGCATGGTCATGTGAACAGAACACGTCTTAAAGACGAGTAAATGTATTCATGCGCCACCATATTTGATTCAGTTGTCAACATCAGCGATTGCTTCTTTGTTTATGAAAACTTCACTGACGTCATTTTGATAGTTGAATTGAATCAAAGGATAGTTCAGGGCAATACTTCCAGTATATTCTTCTTCGTATGGTGATAGAAAAATAGTGGAGGTCAAAGTTGGATGGTGAGGTTTTCCAGCCAATCGCCCTGTTGAAAAACAATTATTTAGACGGCCTCCGTGGTTGAGTGGTTACAATCCAATATTATCATAGCTCAAAGGGGAATTTTGAAAATTATTCTTAGAGTCCCCATCAGAACTCCCACAGACTATGTTTTTAATGCCCTGAATTTAATGTCTCTGAAACAATAAGGAACTCCAGTGAAAAATATAATGGCTTTAAATACATATATAACTATAGATCAGCAAACGCCGATTCTGAATATATAAATTTTCATTATACATAATTATACGTAGAATTTTTAAATCGTTATTTAAAAGTGAATAAAAAATCATCTCATCAAAATAGCGCGTGCATTTATTTAATTTGGACTTTTTTTTTTTACATGAATACCGCACAAGAGTCTCAACTGCTCCCAACCGTCTGAGCCAGTGAGACTATGGCATCTCCAATTGGGAAATGTTGTGAGGCTGAAGGTATTGGGAAGGAGAAGAGGAAGGTGGGGATATACCTGGCTATTCAGATCTGGTCACCAAACACGGATAAAAGCCATTTCAAACAACGTTTCAATTCTGAATGGTGGTCTTTCACCAGGGCGATACTGAGAGTATCTTCCACTCTGGAACGTGCGCAAATATACCATATATTATTTTTATTTAATTAATTGTGAAACAGCACAAATTAATTAAATAAAATTTACTTGCGCACGCCGAGATTTGAACTCGCGAGCTTCGGATTCGTAGTCGAGAGCCTTACCCCTCGACCATGGAGGCCGTCATATGGATTCGTGGCATGCTCTGAAATATTGTTTTTTACCTTTATTAGGAGATTTCCAAAAGCTAATTTAGTAATTGAATAAAATAATGCAATTCGTTCCTCACTTTTTTTTTACAGTAGAGGCCCTGAGGAAAATAATTTCCCCCTGGGCCTATATCCTCTTTGGAGACGCTTTGCGGAGGGTCTTTCAGAGGATAGGAAGGAGTGAACTTGGATCTTGAAGAGACCCATGTTGTAGGAGGAGGGAGGAAACACAGAGGCCAGCAGAATACAAGAACGAGTCGTAGAAGCGACCCATTCTCATGTAGTAAATTTCAACCGTGTGCAAATGATGGGTGCGCGTTTAGTGTGTTTCCCTACTATGCGCCGGTGCCGAAGGGATCAATAACGCTAGTTCCTCAGAGCATCTTCCATTAAAATACCGGTAGAATACTCATAGATATGTTCAAGCAGAGATCAATTATAGACCAAATACAAGATAATATAATTATCCGGGGAGATAACCCACATTACAAATAAAAAATATTTTAAAAATACCAATGATAAACAACTTGATGACCTTTAGTAAAAAACAAACAAAAAAATTACATTCTAACCCTTAAATAGGGAAACTTTATCGTATTCAAATAAGTCAATTTGCTCAGAAATGAATAAGAGTATTGGTAAGAAAAATGAAAACATTTTATTAGTTTCATTATAAGTGCCTACATAGAAAAAATATAAATAGATCATCTGTGAGTGGTTTCTCCACAGTTTGGTAATACCTTTAGAAGGCGAAACAGCTGTCACGAGTAATAATAATTACCTAGTTTTTTTTTTTAAATAAGCCGTTTTTTTAATTGAATAATAATATAGTAATTAATAATAATAAAAAACTTTAAATAAAAATTTAGTTGTACAAATTAAACTTATAAACACAATAAATAGTATAACAGATATTGGTATTATTCAAACGTAAACGACTTTGCCATAAAAGGCAGACAGACGACCTCGATAGCGATAAGAACACATCACCTATTTTCAGACACGAAGATTGCACTTCTATTTCAACAAGGCTTTAAAATAAACAAAGGATGTTATTACCGAATTAATTCCGTTTCACTGCTACATTCAAAACCTACTTGGCTCGAAGCACACAATCATATTATACCCACCGAAAGTAAACGGAGAAATCATCGATGCTCGGACAAGAACGAAACCCAAATCGTAGCAAAAAAAAAATAAACACTCGTGCACGTTCGTGATTTATTTTATTATTTTTGCAGTGATTCTTTGAATGTGTTTTTTCTCAAAATTCCCGATGTGAGTTGTCTCCACCTTTCTCGAAATGTTTGTAAAATACATAACTATTGTCTGCAGTATAGATGTTATAATATGGAAGAGGACAAACAAAGCAGTCTTTTGTGTATTACACTTTTCGCTTCTTAGTATTCTATTGGCTAGTTCGTTACCACTTCACGTGAATCCCAAATTCTTGAGGTAACTTGACGTCATCGGTCCAATCGTCACATTGGGCTGATTCACAGAAGGACAGAGTTCACTCTGTGCGATAATTCAACCATTGGAATTGGAGATGACTTAGGAATGCGTTGCTACATTAACTTTTTGCCAATTCAAAGGTTTTTTTAAAAGAAAATTAACAATTTGTGGCTTGAAAAAACTAGCTGATATCAATAAGGTGGTTAACTAATATTTTTACATGATAATCGCACTTCTTTTTGAGTCGCTTCCTCATTGTTGAGGATCGTGACCACTCTCCCTTGTGTACAAGGCTCCTCAACTCCTCGCGATCCAGCTCTGTGTGGAGATCTGCGGACGCCGACGTTCAGAACACCCGCGAAATTTAGTCACTCCAACACATCGGTGACCTTCCTTTGCTTCCCCTGCCTTCCACTTTTCCAGTGACCATGAGCTTCTCGAGGTTGCAGTTCTTAATTTGGCGAACAACATGTCTAAAGAATCCTGAAGATATGCTGTAGGAAGACTGTTGAGAACCTACATGATAATCGCATAAGAGTTGTTATTTCAAGCAATTAGCCAACATGAGAGTCAAGAAGTGGAAAAGGAGGGGATAAGAAAGAGATGGCTATTCAGGTTTAATCACTAAAATCATTTCAAATAATGTTTCAATTCTAAATGGTGGTCTCTAACTAGAAAAAAGTACTGCTCTGGAACAGGACGTTATTTTTTTTGTGTGTAAAAAAAAACACCTTTTTGACCCACGATCTCTGGATTGATTTGATTCTTAAGTTTTTCAGTGCTTTTCATGGTTTGGTAACCGCAGCAAATAATGAAATCATTTTTAACATAACTTTAATTACACAGCACGATGAATTAAGGCGCGAGGTGAAGATGTAGAGTTAACCAGGGGCTTATTTGATACACGATCAAGGGGCATTGCTATTACGAATCACTTTGTTTAATTAATCAAATTGTAAGTACAATGGACGTAATTACATACCTGTGAAGGCGGAACGCATTCAATTAATTTATCAAAGACCATT
>JAHDVE020007484.1:0-11295 GCA_022606495.2 Halesus radiatus | reverse complement strand
AACCTCATTAAACCGCATCCGACGCAGTCATAGCCGTTGTCCGTATATGATGCATCAATGGGCCCTAAAGGTTTCCGAACTTTGTAAATGTGGACATATTCAAACAGCAGAACACATCGTAGAAGAATGTCTCCTTCATCAGATTCCCTATAGCACATCTGTGCTGAACCAATTGACTCACGATGCCGTCGACTGGCTATATAACCACATCATCTCAGTATAACCTCCACACAACTCTCTTCCACCATACCAACAAGAAGAATTGAATAAGTTTTATATATTTTACATGGTTGGTATTTTACAAGCCACCCCAATGATAAGTTTCATTTCACTGAATTTATTATTATGAACATTACCCTTTCTTGAAAGGTTTCCTTCAAATTATCTTGAACCCTACCCTTTTTTACTGGATCTGAATTACCAGGAATACCTCAAAGTGCGTGCGTGTAACGACATTAACACGAGACAAGATATTTAATCAGTTTTTCAACCCCTTTTTTCACCAAGTAATTTAAAAACTTGTATGTTTTCACTGTGACAACATTGGTAACGTGATATCGAAGTATCCAGAGGTAACTTCTATATTATTTTAAAAAATGTATGTTTTTTGCCATTGTTACGTTTATGCGTATAATCTTTATGATTGGGAATCAAAATGTGCATGGATGTGTCTAAAGATAGAAGCCCTTTGACGTAAAAAGGGATGTGGTGATATCTTTAAGAAACCTTTCTTCTGAAATTATAAATAAGCAAAAAAATGTTCTTTTAAAGCAGTAAAAACTCATGTGTCCTTTAATTTGGTTCCATATCAGTTGATCCCTCGACAGTTGATCCCTCGGACAGTTGATTCCCTAAAGGATTATTTCTACGGTACGTTCTCATTTGTAAAGTAAGTATGCAGAGAGGATAGGCGACCGTATAACAAAAGTCGATATACTTATATTTGCAGGCGTCTTGAGTGGAAACTGGCTACATAAAATATTTTACTAACAATAACGCCGAGTCCTCGAAGGAGTATGCAGTGAAGATATACGTTCGAATAACAAAATACGACATACTTATATATGCAGTCGACTTTGGGAAAATACGCTATAGGTTCCTGCTTTCATATAATATAACTAAATGTCTCCGAAGGGGTCAACAGAGAGGAAATACGGCCGTAGGAATGACAAAAGTCGATCAACTTTCGGGTCACCCTGTAATTTGCAAACATTAAATAAATTATTTATTATTCAGACTCCATGATGATTTGATGTTGACTCCATGATGATACTACACAAGAGTCGGATTTGTAGCCAAGGATCGTAACTACTCAACCACGGAGACCGTCAAAGTATATTCTTTCCCCACTTCACACAACACACCTTAAAGTGTGGATACCATAGTCCCACTGGTTCCGGACAGCTGTGATTCTTGTACATTAATCATTTTAATTTCATATTTTTATGTCCCCAAAAAAAATCATCGTAAGTTGTTTTATTTTCTCTTTTACATGAATAGATTTAAATGAATTTTTGATGACCTTGTTAAGTCTGATCAATCAAATTTTTTATTATTCTTTCCAAGAGGCTTTCCTTGCCTCTCAGTTTCGTTAAGGCTCTTAGCGTAATTAACGCGGTATCAAAGCGCCACGTGACAGGCAGGACACGTGTCAGAAAACCTCATAAAACAAACATTGAGGGAGAAATAAATTAAGTAACCTTTTTGGAGTTTTGCCCCCTTCCTGTCTCGTGTTTCCACAGCAGCCCCGACACGTCCTACTTGCCCACCGTTTTTTTGAGAAAACGCGTCGAAGAGGGAATCGAACAATGGTCTAGACTTAAAGCGCCCCCGAGACGATCAATACCATTCGTCAATGGTTACGTCATTGATGCGATTGACAATTGCTGGAGACCTGGTAATTTCGTGTTTATAGCAAAGCGAATTTTTGTATTTTTTACGCGTTTTTCTGGTATATTTAAATAAGAATGTAATATTGTACGTCCTATATATTTCTTTGTCTATTGTTTTGACAATATTGAATAGCAATAAAATAGAATAAAATAAAACGCCACGTACTGTCATTCTATTTTCGAATTAAAAAAAAATAAAATTTAATAAAAAGGCCATATAAAATTACAAAAAAAAAACCTTCACCAATTTTGTTGCAAAATACCAAGAGGGAACATTTAACTTTTGTTGCAAAATACCAAAAGGGAACATAACTCCACTTTTGTTGCAAAATACCAAAAAGGGAACATAACACCACATTTATTGTAAAATACCAACAAAGCGAACATAACACAACTTTTTTTGCAAAATACCAAAAAGGGAACATAACACCACTTTTGTTGCAAAATACCAAAAAGGGAACATAACATCACTTTTCTTGCAAAATACCAAAATGGGAACATATCACCACTTTTCTTGTAGATATCCCCTTTTCCCAAAAATAAAGCGAATGGATTTAGCCGTATTTTGTGACCAGATCTCATTAGACAGCTACTTCTTAACCACATAATTTTTTTTAATTTTTTATGGTACTACACAGAGTCTCAACTGCTTCCACCAGTCTGGAGCCAGTGAGACAATGGCATCCCTAATTGGGGTATGTTGTGAAGCTGAATGTATTAAGGAGGGAAAGGATATGGGGAAGAGGAAGGAGAGGAAGTACCTGGCTATTCAGATCTGGTCACCAAACACGGCTAAAGCCATTTTAACCAGCTTTTGGATTCTGAATGGTGGTATATCACCAGGGCGATACTCACAGTAGTATTCTATTTTTTTTTTTTATATATCCGACAGAATAATACAAAAAGTTTTTTTTCTGAAGGGAAAAAAAGACGTTAAAAACACAATTTATGTAAGGTTGAACAGTACCTCTCTAGAGTTGCTTTTGCTGCATGGACAGGTAATGATTGCTCGCAAAGTAAAACGATGTTTTTTTTTTCTGATGGTCAACAGTGGTCATCAATGATCCAATAGTCAGAGATTTCCACCTTACCAAGGGCAATTTATTTTGATAATTTTTTCCAAACATTTCCCCACCTTCCTCTTCCCCTTCTCCTTCCCATCCCCTATACCTTCAGCCTCACAACATTTCCCAATTGGGGATGCCATAGTCTCACTGGCTCCAAACGGTTGGGAGCAGTTGAGACTCTTGTGCGGTATTCATGTAAAAAAAAAAAAACATACAGCGACGCAGCTTGGCGGTGCCCGGGGAATACCAGTAAAGTTAAACACAGAGAAACGCGGGAATGTCTTGGAAAACAAAGACTCCATATGAAGCGGTAACTTGATGATGTGATATTATAATTTAAAAAATAAAACAATAACTTTGTTTACGTCACTTTTATTTGTTATATGCTTTTGCCGACCGGGATTCGCCACTACCGTAGCTTCTTCAGGGCAGTGTATTACTAAACTGTGAACTAAGATACGCACGTGTTGTAGATTGAAGAGAGTGAAGGGCTAAGGGTGGGAAGGGAGCAGGTACCGGACCGGGAAGGGCTTGTACTTTGTTTATTGGGAGTATTATAAGAATTGGACTTGTTACTTTTGTTACTTTTTGGTAGTTTGTCCAACGGGTGCTATTCTTTCAATCAAAATCTTCTTATTATAAGTTTACAGTTTAGGTTGTTTTTTTTGATTTATTCATTAAACTTCACGTATAAATAGATTTTACATGATTTTCGACTGTCAAATTAAGTATATGACCATATTTTGGCAGTCGATACATATGTACACATATGCATATATACATATACAAACATACAGAATACATATATAAGATAATAGAGTAATAACAGTGACCCAAAAGTTAATCCCTCGACAGTTAATCCCCCCGACAGTTGGCCCCCCTGATAGTTAATCCCCCCGACAGTTAATCACCTCGATAGGTAAACCCCCCGACAGTAGGGGTAAGGGTAACTCATAACAACCTCAAACCTTTCCTTCAAACCATTCATAACCGCCGGGCAACGCCGGGTACTTCATCTGGTAAGCCTATAAAACAATAAAACACAAATAACAATAAATCTTACATAATATCATATTTTCTACCATTTTAATACAAATGGTTTCTTTCCAATAGCCAATTCTTCAATATATTCACTAACAGTTTTATTTAAAGACAATATTGTTTTATTTCAGCGGGTAACATATTTAAACAGCTAGGAATCATGTGATCTAAAGTTCTTTGTCCATATTTGTTTGTACGCTTAAGATTCATAAATCCTTCCTGAAAATTGAGATAAGTATTACATAAGTGCGCTGTCTGTTTGTAAAATAAAGTATCTGAAGCGTACCCGGCCTTGTTCGGGATTATTTATTTATTTTTGGAATAAAGTAATAAAATTGTGAATTGTTGCTGGTCTTTTGGGTGGCATAATTGATTTGACAGCGAAAGTAATACCCCGTGATAACGATCTACTATCTCTAAACAGAGAAACAAAAAACAAGCATTTGAAAATTGTATTTCTTTCAAAATTTATATTTTTTAACGTGTAATTTAATAAAAAAAAGTTATTAAGTAGGTACCTACTTATGTTTTCAATTTTGAAAATATTCTAGCAAAAAAACCTCTTCTTTTGAATATGTTATCTATGGCTAACCAGAGTGGTATATATATGTGTTCATGGTGGGATCAATGTTTTTCATACTAATTTTAAAACGTTACAGCAACAGTTTTACATATGGGATTTCATTCAAACGACTCTCTAAACCTTCCCGACATTAATAAAAACAAACTGTGCTATTATCAGGGATACCGCTTGATTAATTTTCTAAAAAATCAAGGACAGACAGACGTACATTTATTTTTATTTATTTATTCTTAAATTTAATTATGAAAACAAAAACATTAGCCACTCATCTCACTAAGACGATCCCGTGTTGAGATGAGCGGCTTTACAATTTAATAATAATCAGTAAATGATAATAAGTAAACAATAATACATGAATAAAAATGAGTAAATATTAATAAGTAAATAATAGTAAGTAAATAATACAAATTATATACTTAGCGAAATCGGTCGAGTAATTTTCGAGAAAATCGAGGACATACAGACAAACATCCTTTTTTCCATATATAAACAGGATTATTAACGTGCTGAAATATAACTTTGTACCACAGAATTGTTCTCACTGACTCGTCTGGAATATTACGCAAGATTTGATGTCATATTTAATCCAACTAAATCCAACCTTATCCGTATTAAATCGATGCACATTTAATATAAACAAAATACTGGAATAATAATTACGTACCTAGGACCATTAAGAGGTTTGTTGTGAAATCAGAAGGTCACCCGGCTCGGCTAGGGAACTTTCGATTCGCCCACGCCAATTTTTTTCTACTACTTCAACACGTTATGAAGAGGTACTGGCGCCAGTGACCATATTTTACTTAATATTAGACCATTGTAAATATTACAAAGTGTTTGATATTTTAAACACCTGTCGAATTAACGTATTTAACAAATTAACAGGCGTTTTAATCACAATTTCTTTAAATATTGGTGTTCACTTTGTGGCGTCATTATCAATAAATTAATTAAAATTCACCACTTTATATATACACATATAAATATGTTTCGAAAGCGATGCTTTCTTCATCAGGAATATGTAGAATACTAAAAAATAATATTTTTACACATATTTAACCACAGAGAAAATAATACATAGCGATGCCCTAACACGTAGAGAGAAGAAACCAAAATAAAGGGGCGAGGGGTTAACTAGGCGTACCATCAATTTAAGTAAAACAACCACTAAGTAAAAAGGTTCGTCTTCTTTATTTTGTTGTGTTGAGTTTAATTTAATTTTTTATAAATATTTTGTAATTTACTTACCGTACTCAAAGTTACACGAAACAAAGGTGGAGGGCAGTGAACCAAAACTGGTGCCAAAATGGGTGTCTTGTCTCCAGTCGTCGAAATTGCGTTAGGGCAAGTCCATCAATTCTAAAGTATATGATTAAAATCTTTTAATCTTTTTATCATTAATAAATGAATTAAAAATTATTTTGTAATCACCACTTTATTAATATACACATATCAACATGTTTCGAAAGCGATGCTTTCCTCATCAGGAATATATAGAATTCTTAAAAATAATAATGTCAAGTATAGACAAATGATAAACATAGAATACAACAATTTAAGAATAGACAAATTATAAACATAAACAAAAATTGATTAAAGTAGGTAAGTAATTGATCAAAAAATATTATTAAAAAAATATTATAAAACCTTGAATAACAAATTTATATTAGTAATTAAAAAATAAATTATTTTTATTATTAATATTGGTATGAAAATAAATTCAAGAGATGGCTATTTTTAAAAATATTTCATTTGAACAGTCTTTCTGATGTCTAAAATTTCAAATTTGTCTAATTAACCGGTTGTCTTTGTATGTAAATTTTTTAACCTTTATTTATATCAAAAGAATGATTGGTTTCCAAAATATTATTGCCAAATTCAGAATAAGAATTATTTTTTAAACAACTTAGGTGTTCCTTAACTCTAATAATAAATTTTTTTATGTTAAAAAAGTTGCAATCATTTCAAATTATTTTATATACTCCTGATTTATTTAAAATATTATAATAATTTATTGATTTGTATAGCGCCGTTTTTATGAAAAATCACCTCGAGGGCGGTGTATAATTGTTACTTCCTATTCTTTATCTAATTATGTTATTACAAACAGATGCAGAAAAACACACCTGGCAGATCGCTTCAGATGAACACAGTTTTATTAGAAAATTTAAGTATAGAGTGATATTTGTACAGTTGCTAATTTATCCTCCTTTTCTATTGATGTTACATTTATTAGAAGATTGGTGGCACAAGAAGAGTTGGTATTTATTTGAAATATTTATAATTTTTAAGACTGGAAAATATTTATAAAGTTGCGTAAGAAGATTTTAATAGATACTAAAATTATTTATTTATTTTTGTACTTTTAGTTATTTACAGTGTTGCGGGCTGGGGACACATTTGCTAACCGATGCGTGAATTTTTAAATTAAAGTGACTTCAGGTAAGCACTAACCGGCTAGCCTAGCTAAGCAATTTACGGGTGCATTTCTTCAATTTATGGATATGATTGTCTGAAAAGATGAGTTTTAAGTTTAGTTCTGAATTATGTCGAGTCTTTGATAATTCTTAAGTCATGCGGCAGTTCATTCCAGGCTTTAGGTCCTTATACTCCGAGAGCATGATCACCAAACTTAGTATTAGGTGTGCGCTTTGGTTCCTTCAACCTGCCGATAGCTGATGATGATGCTGACCTAAGGGTGGACTTCCCTGAATTGGTATTTTCAGGAATACACAGTTCCGATAAGTTAGCCGGAGCCATTCCGTTAAGTGACCTAACTACTATCCAGCAGAGCTTGAACTGGATTTTTTCAGGACATTTGAGCTAGTGGAAATTTTAGAGATGCTGTGAAATGTGAGAATATTTAGATACACCGGTGATAAGTCTTTCTGCAGCGTTGCATACTGATTGCAATTTGTTAATTTGGTATTTGGGTAGACTTGCATATATTCCGTTGCAGTAATCTAGTAGTGACACAACGTACCAATTGACAAGCAGTTTAGTTGCCTCTGTTCGCAGGTTTCTCCGAACTGCTTATGTTTTAATTTACTATTTTTATCATTAATTTAAATTACCTCCGAAGCGCTTTACACTCCGATTAACTAATTACTTAATTCAATCTTCTAACAAATTACTTCAGAATGAAATAAACCAGGACAGTACTCCATGTTTCCAAAGCATGGACACTCGAAACAAAGGCAACAATTCACACGAATTACGATTAATTTCTGTTGAAATATTCAAAGTTGTCCAAAGCCTTTATGTAAGCACCAACTACGCTATTAATCCTAACACAACCTCGCCCAAGGCTCTGTTTTATCGTTAGGGGGCACTGAATAAATAAATGGGTAGAAGTGCGATGCCTGCATTTTCGTGTGTCCGGACTAGGCTAAATTATGTCTCGCTTATGCCGAAATTGACCAAAAAACGGATTTTTTACTACTTTGTAGCTTGCCATAGTTATAATGTAAACACATAAATTTGTTTTAATATAATAATCTCGACCGGTTTCGGAAGTACCCCTCCTTCGTCAGGACTACATTAAAACCAACATAAAAATCTAATATAAACACTTAAATTTGTTATAAACCACTTAAATATCATATAATGATTGACCGATTTCGGAAGTATCCTTCCTTCGTCAGGACTACATTAAAACTAACATAATATACAAAATAATGAGAGAAATACATTAATATTTAGATGTTGGAGTGGGAGGCAACCGAAGGGATAGGGATAATTGGTTTTTTTCCAGGAGGAACAGGGCGGTTCACTGGAAAAAATATCTAGAATAGGACTGTAAGATAAATTTACTGTGTTATTTACTATACTAGAATTAATATTTATAGCTTTTATAATTATTGAGTTTTTCTAAAATTTTCTAATTTTTTATTCGATTTTGCGAACGGGTGTATCAGAGGGGAATATGCGAAATTGAGGCCATCATATTAATTAACACGGATACATAAATACAGTGGCGTGTTATTTAATATAAAAGTTAACCAGAATTACATTTTTTATATGTTTCTTGAAACCTCAAGGATGTTGAAGGTTTCAAGAAATATGTTATTTACCAGCACCATACCCCGTGTCATGCTGTGTTGAGCCAACACGTCTGTTGCGCCATTTGGTACGCATAGCCACTGAAAGTAGTTGTTTGGTACAAACAGCTCATAGCATTCCAGGAGGTATAGACTATCTGTCAAAGTATGCACAATTTTGTACGTTGTTACTGCAAGGACCTTACTCCTTCTCGACTTTAATTTTATAAATATTTAATAATTGATTTCATTATCCTTACAATCGTTTTTATAAATGTCGAATTCTTCCTTAATTTGAAAACTAATTTCGTTGACCTGTTCGGAGCCTTAGAGACAAGAGGTTTTAAAAAAAAATTATCGGCATCAGTTTTCTTTCAAATATAGATTACACTTCTAGGAATTTTTCATTCACTTGTTTAGAGGCTGTTAGAGATTGCAAAGATGGATAAAGCCTGGAATCATTATTATCTTAGATTTTATCTGTTGTGAAATCATTCTGTAATGTTTGATTTGGGTTTTTAAATAACATATTCGCACGTCATAACGTTTTGGTGCCTTGCCTCGGGGGTACACAGATGAAAGGTTGTTTCACATGGAGGTATTGACAATAAAATTCTATATATTTATTGAACACTGGATGGGTGCGCGTCATTCCCAATTGTCTTGAGTACTTGGAATTCCTAAAACATTTTGTTTACTTACTCTAACGTAATTGCGAAAATGGAATGATCTAATGATACTTTACTTTGAATTTTTCATTGTTGTTCTAGTGAAATAGTAATAAGGAAACTATAACTATTCTGTGGTATTACTATAGAATTTCACTCCTTACGGATAACTAATTTTGGACATATGAACTTAAATGTGTCATTCTCGCTGTATGTAGCGAGAGAATTTATTGTGGGATTTTCAATCCGGCTAGGCCGGCATAGAATTTCTTGGATTGTGTAACAATTAGTTCCTTTATCATATGAGTGTTTGTATATTTGTTTATAATGGAAACCCTGATCCATTTGAGCGAATTTAACGCTAGTTAAATGGCTTTGTTTTGCTGGGTTTTTTAAATTTGTTTATATGTAAGTGAGTTGCATGTCCCCAAATGGGTGCAGCATATGTAAAGCCCGGCCTTATTATCATCTTGTAGATGAGTAGTTTACAATAATCGACTACATCTACTTGGTATTGGGTAGAAGACAACTATTAATTTATTGGCAGTTTTTTCGATGTTCATTTTTAGTCTAAAAATGCGAAAAACGCGATTTTTTACATTTTCTCGAAAAATTGGTACTTTTCGGGTAAAATTTCGCAAGCAAATTTAAAATATTTCTAAAATGGATTAAACCAAATACTACATCAAAATTTTGGCGGTTTGGGTTACTTTGGAATCTGTTACCACAGCTACGGGAAAAGGAGATTTATCATAAATTCCACACAATTATAAAAATAACGTGTTGATCATTTTGCAGTGCAATGCGACTTGCCTGCAGCCTGTCGGGATGCATTTATTCACAAGTAAAATATACAGTGACATGCATAAGCTCGCCCCTCCCCTGCCAAATTTTGATTAGTTCTCCTTGCGTGTTAAGGCATATTTATTGTATTATTTGCTCTGTGCTATCACCTGTGTTTCTCATACATGGTACGCGTAGTAAAGTATTCACCTTGTACCTTTTAGGTAGTGTCTACTGCCTACCCATTGCTTATTGCCCACCGCCTGTGAGACCAATAAAATATCAAGTTACAGCCAGATTGAGATAAGAAATTCGCTTTCGGCCACTCATAACTTCTATCTAATTTAATTACTTATGCTAAAATGTTACAGGAGTCTATTTACATTTTAATAGCGTCGCCGCAGTGACATTCAAAGCTAAACATTAATTTGGAATTTTCCCTGCAGCAGTTTGGACAAATAAATGTAATACGCTTGGAGCCAGTGGGAATTGAAAAAAAAAGTGTACCTAGATCAAAAAAGAATTCAATTTGTCGATATTCTAACGTTGTCTTTGAAATGGCCGATTTTAAAACCGGGCTTTTCCGTTTTGTTTTTGATATAGTAATATGTATTATATGAGGTAGATCTTTTTTTAGAATTCAATATGAATCATATTTAATAACGTTATTATTAAGTTCTGCAACTATTTTAGTTTCTTATTATTGTTACGGTTGTTTCAGCGTTTAAGGCCATAGTGGTAGGGGTAGTGGTAGGGGAAGGGGTATCGGAAGGGGTATCGGTAGGGGTAGGGGTAGGGGTCAGTAGGGGTAGGTAGGTAGGTAGGGTAGTAGTAGTAGTAGTAGTAGTAGTAAGTAGGTAGGCAGGGGCAGGGTTAAAGTAGGGTAGGGGTAGGGGTAGCGGTAGCGGTAGGGGTAGGGGTAGGGGTAGCGGTAGGGGTAGGGGTAGGGGTATGGGAAAGGGTAAGGGTAGGGGTAGGGGTAGGATTAGGATTAGGAGTAGGGCTAACACATCATCAAAACTTCACTACAAAGTATTCATATCGCCAAGCGACGCGGAGTACTTCAGCTACTATTTGTATAAATTAAAATTAAAATTCATTTAAATGTAAAATATAGACTTGTTTATTCTAAGTGCGTTCAATTTATATCTTCAAAGTATTAGTTATTGGCATTGGATCCCAAACTTTTTTCCCCGTGTACCCCTTTGGCGGTTTTTTAAT